>PVKU01005415.1:0-124194 GCA_004027475.1 Anoura caudifer | reverse complement strand
ACGTTGGACACAGGCAGACTCACCCTGCCCTGCACCTTCTGCTCACATGGTCACATCTCATCTCCCACTGCCTCTGTGGACAGTGCTCCAGGTGTGAACCTGTCCGGCTTCTCCACTTGTCTCTGACACCGTCGGCGAGTGGCTGTCTGTGAGGTCCCTGCCAGCTCTGTCCAGGAGTGACAGTCACTGCGGTCAGCCCGACGCCTTGGCCCAGGAGTGACGGTCACTGGCCACTGCATTGGCTCAGGAGTGACAGTCACTGCGGTCACTGCGAGGGCTCAGCCAGGGACTGATGGTCATGGTGGCCTCTGTGCTGGTACAGCTGTGCAGTAATGATCACTGTGGTCACCTTGCAGACTTAGTTCAGGAGTGACAGCCACCGCGGCCAGAGAGGACAGGTGACAGGGGCCTTGGGCACAGAGACCCCACCCGTGTCCTCTCTGCTATGACAGAGCCTTCTGGTGACAGTTCCGGGCCCTGGTGATGAGATGGAGGAAGCTGTGCGTCCCTCCTGTTCCCGTAAAAACCCTTCATGAATAAACATTTAAAGTTGGATAAAAATCTCCAAATACTGGGACATTTGATGTTTCTGTGTATGCCCCCCGCCCCCCCTTGGAGGCCCCTGTCCCCTTCCATGAAGCATTGGCAGCTCACAGTTGCAGGTGTTCCCATAGCGGATGAGGGCCACTGATATTTTCAACATAAATGCGAGAGATTAGCTCCTCTTTTCTCCCTTTTTTATCGTCGGTGATCACTCACCAGCAGTGAAGCTCCGGCCACCCACATGGTTTCATAAATTCCATTTTTGGACAGATGTCCTCTCTGTTCATTGAGGAAAAAGAGACACATCACTTTTTTTTTTACTGGTACTTCTATGAATTCAGAAGGTTGGCACTGCATTCTTGGACTGAGTCACTGAAGCTGACTCAGAGCCATGGGCTGCGGACTCTCGGGTGTGATGACTTTCACAGCAGGAGAGTCACAGTCTTCACCGGGACTCACCTGGAGCAGGACCTTCGAGCAGCAGACACACAGACTGTGAGTTGGGGGCCAAAGGATGTATTAAATTTCCCTTTATAAACGAGATGCATGGTTACACTAGCGTTTCTCTTCCCGTGTTATTTTTAACTTATCCGAAACTATTTGAAGATGGAGATACAGTTATTTTGAATGCTCAGGTCAGCGTGAAATAGAGAATCCACAGAATACACGGTTATTGGTGGAACACTCATCAATCAGGGGGCTCTGGATTTTACATTAGGATTCAGCGATGTAGTAAAAAGTAGACTCATTAGAACTAGAAAGTAATTTTGAAGGCAGCAGAGATGCTTGGTGGGAATGAACACTTCTGCGTGGAAATAGAATCCAGGAAGGACACAAACTACACACCAGGATACTCAGCACATATATTTTAATTCAGAGATGATGCGGCATATGACATAAAACCACATTTCACTAGAATAACCATCATCGGCAACGCGTGGAAACAGTTTCGAAATGGATTGAGGCCACACTCTTTGACGGTGGGCTTGTTGGAAATGCAGACACAGAATCGGACACATTTATGCATCATCCAGCACAGTCCTGTCATCAGATCAACTTGTGCCGGTGGATGGGCGTGCGTGCAAGCAGCTGTGTTGTTGATGAACTAATTCTTGTTGTCACAGAGCCACAATTAACTAACTATGGATAGATATTAAGGTATTCGAGATGCAAAAGCACTTCCTCCTAAGAATTGGAAATATAGCTTAGAACTGTTTTGTGGCATAGACCTATGATTGTCCGAAATAAGAACGCTTCAGTGAAAAATTTGCATGAACACGTCAGACTAGAATTTTAGAGAATAATCCTGGTGGAATTTTTAGGGAAGTCTTCTCCGGGTCTATGTGTGAAAGCAAGAATATGTGAGATTATTTTTTAAATGGTTGTATTGACTGGCCTATGCAGAGACAATTTCCTTTTCAGTGTGGTTACAAAATCTGTACATTTCAAACCGTAGAGAAACAAGCAGAAAAGATGGTGCCACACACCCTGATAAGTTATCTCTATGCAGTTAAATTTACATATATAAAAGGAAATACAGACTACTCCCTTATAGTGCACAGTTATTTTTAGACACAGTGCGCCACTAGTGAGTGGCTTTGGTCACGACCCTAGTTGTCCTCAGCGCAGAGAATGAGGGCGAGGTCAGTCCGGTACAGCTTCCCTCCGTCCGACAAGGCCATTATGCTCTTCTTATAGTTGGGTATATTGTTGCTGTCCAGATCCTGCACAGAGCACAGAGGGCATGTGGTCCAGTTACATGGGGAAGTGAGGCAACCATGGCCCAGTGGAAAAAATGTGACGTGGAGACTCTTCCTGACCTTGACCTATTGAGAGGGGCTGGATCGCATTCTTAGGCCAATGGGGGTAATCGCAAGGTTTTAAGCGCTTTTGACCACGGTTACCAAACCAGGGTAAGAACTGAAATCTGCGGCTCCTATCCAGGGAAAAGGGGAAGGGATTAGAGCAACAAGTATGAAAGACATATGGACAAAAGCTGGGGGGGGGTGGAAATGGAAGGGAGCTGGGGAGGGCTGGGGCGGAGGGACGGGATGGGAGTAGAAAACAGAAGACTGTATAAGAACAACAATTAAAATAAAATTTAATTAAAAAAAAAAAAGAAAAACACAAACATTTGGTTCAGAAAAAAAAAAAAGAGTTCCAAAAGTGGTGTGCGGTTGTGTCTGGTTGGATGGAGCCGTAAAGTCTACCCAGGAAGTAAGTGCGTGGTGACTACCTACCTGTTTGTTCTTCTCACACAGATCCCTCAATAAAGCATCCAGTTCGTTTTCATCTATGTATCCGTTGCCGTCCTGAGGGAGGAGAAACAGAGCAGGTTCCCCAACACCATCGCGGTGAAAGGCTACGCAAACAACCGAGATGCTCGGAAAACCCGCTCCTGCATCCTGGGCTCCTGCATCCTGGGCCGGGCTGTAACCCTCCCGTCAGACGGGCTCTGAGGCTCCAGAATAGCCCTGAAGCGCCTTACGTTCAACACCTTACATCTGTAGCATTTGTCACCTAGGTGACTTTTCAAAGAACTTCGTATGCAGTGTTTCGCTTGATGTTCACATCACCTGCTGTTGAAGTAAGTGGCCACCATGTGTTCATATGAGTGGCCTGGGGAAGCCATGTGACTGGCCTGATGTCACAGTGGTTTGGTCCAGAGTACAGACTTTAGAGCAAATAACAGAGGTCAACTAATGGCCTTGCAAACAGCCTTTACACACACGCACACACACACACACACGTGCAGACACATGCATACACATGGTCGTGCCTTCCACTAGGTGAGAGGAATCCACTGGATGTTTTCATCCAGATTAATCCTCATCCCACCTGCAGAGTGAGTGTTATTGTCTCTTGTTTACAAGTGAGGAAACTGAGGCTCAGAGGAGTTTGGTATCTAACTCAAAGCTTCACAGCAGGTAAGCCATAGCATGGGATTAACGCCAAGACTCGCTTAATTTGGGACATGCCACAATACACTTCCTGTGAAGAGGATGAATCGGCTGGGTGCCTTTAATAGATCATGTTGCTTTTAATCTGAGCCTTGGATGGGAGGCTTTTCCCCTCCTCCATCAGCATTTTTCAAATTCTAAAGAATTATAGATACTAACAAACTTTTACCTACCTGATCATATAACTCAAAAGCTTT
Source organism: Anoura caudifer (assembly GCA_004027475.1). Taxonomy (NCBI): domain Eukaryota; kingdom Metazoa; phylum Chordata; class Mammalia; order Chiroptera; family Phyllostomidae; genus Anoura; species Anoura caudifer. Next base: position 120,494 of record PVKU01005415.1, on the reverse strand, counting down.
ATTGAACTCCTTCCCACACATTTTGACTCCCTGGAAGAGGGAGAAGAAAGCAAAGGTTAACATGCTGCTAAGTAGGTTCTATTGTGTTTTTCTCAGCGACTCTCCCACCTTCTAACTGCTCAAGAAAAATACTATTTATGATAGGAAAAGTGAGAAATACCTGAAATTTAAGGAGAAAATTCTCCTGCACTGGTAGTAATCTTTTGAGAGAAAAACATAACGTTAACACATTCGATCTTTTGACAAGCACCGCTTACGATAATATTTGCTCAGCTCCTAAACTCACCTGGCCATCTCAGTCAATTCCAGCTTCCCATCATTATTTGTGTCAAATAATTTCAGCTGAAAGACACAGTGTTGTTATTATAGTCATTGAAGAGTAGTGTATCGCATGAAGGAGAAGAAAATACAAAATAAAGCAGTTTGAGTTACCAAGTCCTTCTATGGATAGCAAAGTTGTAGAAAATAGCATTTATTACACTTCCAGTGTAAATTTTCAATTCTGTAACTTGTGTCATTGCTAAAGTTTCTCAGAACAATTTAGAAGAGTCACAATGAGTAGTGGTCTTAACTAGGCTTCTAGAAGACTGTCATTTATTTTTCTTGCAAGTATGTGCACGCACAGGGGTGGTAAAAAGTAGGTTTACTGTTGTAATAAATAAAAAAACAAATAACTAATACAAGCATAAATAATAACACAAGAATAAATTCCGCGTTTTACATACGCACACCGTAAACCTACTTTTACCCACTCCTGCATGTATCAAGATGTGGGGGAGATGCTGTCTAACAACGCACAGCGTATCCTGACTCTCCAAACAGTGGCACAAAAATAAATACTTGTTTTCCTCCTTTACAGCATAACAGGGTACACACAGAAGCAATAGGCACATATTACGAACACATTCTTGGAGAGTAGAAGTTTCGAGTAATGCGTAATTGTTCTAGTTTCCCTTGGATGCTGGACCAGGGAAACGGAAGCCCCCAACCTGCCCACAGCATTTACACACACCAGACACCTGATGTAAACGCCCACACACCCTCCCTGGGAGGCAGGTAGAAATACGCCGATGCTACATTGGATGGAAGAATTACGTATGAAATGCACCCAAGATGTATGCTAAATATGTGAGAAAGTGCGTTACTTTTGTTCATAAAAGAATGGGATCATGCCCAGAACAGGGCTCCTTAGGCATGCTGTGGTGGAAGGCAGATTCGTTCCTGGTCTTACGCTGACACGTTTTATAAATCATTGATCATCGGTTCTTCATATTGTCACACTGATATCAGTACTAAGACACCAGACACCAGATCACACATCTAGTGTCCATAGGGAAATATTTTCCCACATATATATTTAAATTTTAATTAGTTCTTGATTAATTTGCTTCCCGGATTTGAACTGGTTTATGACACTTAATCAGATATGCCAGGCCAATCCAACAGGGGGAAACTCCCATCTGAGTGGTTTTAAAAAGGTTGCTTCACATTTTCTACCTGGAAAGGAATCATTACTTTAAATAGCTATCCCTTAAGATTGGTGCAATACAGAAAACTGGTAAATGTAGGTTATTGTCCTTTTCCCGAAAGTTAGCGCTTAGCTCTACCCTCTGTGACACAGTTGTTCGCTGATGCTTCGGTGAGGACACTTTCTTACCACTTCATAATAAATACCACTGCGGAATGAATAAGGCAACAGTTAGGTTCTACAGGTCTTTTCCCCCCACATGAAATAGGCTGACAGGCTGAAAGTGAACCTCAGTCAAGTCAAATATAATCGAATCTTTTATAAGATTACCCGTCTCAGGGTGACTAATCAGTGGAATATAACACAGTTTCTATGTAAGCATTTGTGTTTTCTGTGTCACTTGTTTAAATCCACGAGGTGAGAATTCACTGTAACTTTACAGCTCTTAAAGCATGGACATATAAACATGTACTGACCTGAATAATAAAACTTTGAGTTTCAAAAAGTAAACAAAATAATGTTGCCAAAATACTAGCGTCATTGGTTTAGGAAAAATCCTCTTAGTCCTAATGCTATCGTGAGTCAAAATGAGCAAATTTTACCCACTTGAAACTAATTGACTTCAAGAGCATGGGATGATTTTACCTGGGACTTCATAAATTTACTTGATGTTCATTCCTAAAACATTAAGTGCCTGCATGTAGAGCAGTTTTCTTGGCTCTATTTTCAACATTCTGCAATAGATCTCACTTACACTGTTCCCATAATATCAGAATAAAGCTACATTTGGATTTCCTCACCCAGAGCACCAAGATAATATTCCAAAATAACAAAAATCAAAAGTAAGGGGTAGAAATACCTGTTTTTAGTCTCTCAAGGAGTAAGGTAGCGACAAGTCCTCTGCAAACTCTAACAAAATCTCTGATTTCCCATGCAATGATAAAATTGACTCAGAACTTCTATAATAAATGAGGTTTTAGTGGTATAATTTATGTACCTATAATGTAACACCTATGTGTAGAATTATAGAATTGAGTGACATAATTACACTGGCTTTTAAGAAAAACAAGTGATTTTTGGGTGGATAGAATTGCCAACTCTACAGGAAAAAAGTGCTGTCCTGTTGAGTCCGTAGCACTGAGCCTTAAGGAACCTATAAGGGAGCCTCGGCATCCTTCCATCTTTAGCTTTTCGAGTGAAATTAGACCTATGCGCTGCGGTGCCCACACCCCGGGTTGTTTATTTCATTCTCTGCAGCCTGGGAATACACGAGGCTGTTGACCACAGTCTTTTCCGGATCAGACTTACCATTAGGTCTGTATACTCAGCCAGTTTCGTATCATCCACAGTCTTGTTTGCTTTTTCCAGCAGGTCCTTCAGAAAGTTCTGTTAAAACAGAACACTCGGGTAAATTTCATCAATAGCAAACAGCGGGCCTCTGTTTCACATGCTATGGCGCATAACATCTGCAGAGGTGCAAAGAAAGTCTCTTTTTAAGGGTGGAAGTATGTGAAGAGGTTAGAAAGGAGATGAGACCCATGCAGTCCTCCTGGCATTCGGGGCAGAGACGCTGCCCTTGACAGGCACAGGGTGGGGGGGGGTCTGCCTTTGCCTGGGCTGCTCTGCCCTAGTCCGTGTGACACTCTGCTGTTACGGTTTCAATGACTGGAGTATCTGCATTGTACGCTGTGTAGGAATCTGAGTAAGTAATTGGGAGCCCAGCCACCTCCATGGATGCATTTCTAGATATCGATACCCTCACCAATACTTGAGGGACTCTGCAGGAACATGAGGCCCGTATCTGTACTTCATACCTTGTGCGAGAGACTATCAGTGAAGCCTAATTTCAAGTATATCATTTACAGCCAGCGTGAAACTCCCTTCTCGAGAGGATAGTAATTAGCTTCAGGATGCAGTCACAGCGCCAGGACTTTCTAACACATTTGGGCACCAGAGATGTCCTCTCATCTCTGGAGGACGTATGATCATATTAATGTGGAGAGGATGAAAAAAGATGACTGTTAATTTGACAGCTGGAGGGTAAGAGTGGATGTAACTTTTTGAAGCAGACATAAAAGCTTTACGAAAGCTTGCCAAAGAAATGGCAGGGTAACAACAAATGCAAACACCAGTCTTTCATTCTTGCCTCCTTCTCAGAAAATGATTCATGCTGTTGTGGAATATAAGCATATCTGTGCGTGGATGTTGTGGAAGGATTGGGTGTCTTAGGTTCTGCAGAGGTTTTTTGTCCCTCCCAAATGTACCAGTTCTTCAGGGCTGATATAACTTCACTCTTTCTGCAAGAGGAGACATTTGGGGGTGGGGGTTGATCAACTTATTTTTCACTTCAAACAGTCTACTTCAAATCCCAAGTGAAGCACGGAAAACCTAAAACTATCTGTGAGCCGTGAATTCTATGAGAGGCTTTTGTCAGAGATTAATTGGGTTAAAAATCCTCACCAGAGACAAAAATGGTGGTCACAAAAATAGCCTGGGAGAAAACCTCGGGACTGAAGTTCGAAGTTGTGTCTGAGAGCAAGCGATGTTTTACTCTATTATAGATCTTAAAATTAGCTTTCTTGAAAGGTCCATTAAAAAAGAATGCCACTTATCTTCAAAATCCCCAGAGAGGAGGGCTTCTATTTAGAATCTCTTTCTGAGAACAAAATTTAGCACAAAGAAGGAGACTTTTAGAATATTTTGAGGTCAGGTGTTGGAAATGAGCTAAACTTTTCATTATAAACTTGAAGTAATTTTCAAGAGAATTTTTTTTGGGGGGGTCAATGGGATAAAAACACAATAGCTTAGCTGTCACCTTGTGGACTTTCCATTGCTGAACTGCAAGTTTATCAAAGACCTTGTTTTTGGTGATTTCACATTAAAATGTTTACATTTTCAAGAAGCTACAGGAGAATATGTCTTAGCAATTTGAAATGGTCCAAGTTTCGGGTGTCATTTGAACCATGTCCAACAAGACCAAGAATGTGCATTTATACTCATATTTCCTTATGGCTGAAGAGGAGGCTGCTTTCAGGAGGGATGTGTGGCCCCCAGTGGTGGTAAAAATATTGTGACATCATTTCAAATTCTGTCTAGGTCCAGGTAGCTGTGTGATCTTGAAAATTATCCAATATCCCTGAACTTCAGTTTCCTTGTTTGTACAATGGGAATGATGACACTTGCTTGGCAAATTTTCTGTCAGGATTAAATGTTAAAATACAGTTCAAGCACCTCATACCGTTCCTGCCACATAGTAGGTGCTCAGTAAATATAAATGTGTTTCCCTTTAATCACCATATTTTGAAGATAGTGAAAATAGGGTCTCCTGAACTGAGAAGTCTTCGGATTAGTATAAGGAAATAAAAAACAGATGCTTCCATATTTCTGAAAGGCTAGTAAATTATTGAGTTCATGAGTAATAGAAATTATTTTACCTTGAGTTTCACAAAATCTTTTGTGTGGAACATGTTGAGCTTTACAATAAATCTGAGAAGAAGGTACTGTTACCTCCATAGTACAGATGTAAAAATCAGACAGAATGATACAAAGATTTGTCCAGGGGACAATGATTTCAGATCTTCTGGCCTTTCTATTATATACCCCTGCCCCTCCCCAGCTCCTCTATAGTCTGTGGATATGAACAGATACGTTCATTTTCAAAGTAGCATTTCCAACAGTCTGATCAATGACATATGTTATACATATAAGGACTTTAGTATCCAGAAGTGGCTGGAGAAGTGTATGGATGTCCAGGCTGTGCGGCCAATGAAGTTGGGTCCATGCACTGGCCCTGCTTCTGATTTCTGGAGGCCATCAGGAGCTCACTTTTCCTCATGGGGGTAATACTGATCCCACAGAGCTCACTCGGACATTAGACACAGTAACATGTAATGTACCTGGCAGATAGTAGGTGTCCAATAATTGCTCATTTTTATTTCCCTTGAAAGAGAAATCTATTTATATAGTTGCTTAATTTATAAAATAACTATCAAGTTTCAATGAAAAGGAGTGGCATAGTCTGCTTAGTATTTGTTATGTCTATTTTATATAACAATTTGTGTTCCATAAATTGCCAATTTCTTGCATTGCTAAACAGAATTCGAAGAAGTACTTGAATACTCCTTTTTGATCTGGTCCTTCCTTAACAATGTGGAAATGTGGGTGAGAATGTGCCATTGCCCAACGCCCGTTTCTCCTGTGGGAGGTTTGTAAAAAGCTGCCAAGTTCATAATTGCGTGTGCAAGGGAAGAACTTGCTTACCTTCAGCTCCTCTGTCTCTATGAAGCCACTGTGGTCGGTGTCGTACTTTCTCCAGGTCTGCAAGTGATTGTGGACAAGGAGAACCAAGATGTTACAACAAAGCCCACACTCTGCCTCAGTCGAGCAGCGTTCTGAGCCGTGGTCCGGTCACAGCTGTCTCCTACCTTCATGAACTCCTCACAGGACTTCAGCTGCTGGCATCTGAACAGAAGCAAGAAGTTCTCTTCTGTGGGTAACACGTGAGCCAACTGCAAAAGATTTAGAAGGTGTTTGAGGACCCGAAAACAAACCCGTGCAACTTGCTGCTGCTCAGTTTTTCTTGAACGTGTGCTTTGGGGGCCGTTTCATTGCCTGGAAAACCAGGAGAGGAAACACTTCAGACTTGACCTTCCCTTCCTGACCGTGGTTTCCCCAGCCTGGCTGCCCTGTCGGACTGTTCCCTGGTGAGGGCCGTGGCTGCCGCTGGCCACTCCACTTCTCCAACATCATACAGTCCTGCCAGGGGCTTGCACCGTCCCTCTGTTCTGTGTCACAGGCTCCTTTCAGGCACAAAGAACAAGACACGAGGGCCATGCACTTCATGTGGCAGGAAAGAAATAGTGGTATGGATGTAGGGGAAAGGGTCCTAGGGAGAAGCACATCCTTAAGTCCAAGGAGGAAGATGAGCCCAAGACAATTGTGAGGCTCAGGAAAGAGGTGAAGAAGACAACTCTGAGGAACAGTGGGGACTGAGGAGTGATAGAGTCTGTTGCTTGAATTCAGGACTTGGGCTTAATTTATACTCCTTTTCGTGACCCTGTAACATTTCTCCTTAGATCTCATTTCGTAACTTCAATGCCTCCTTTATTTTTTGAGAAAAAAAAAAAAAGGGCTCAGCTCCCGTTCTAAGATGAATATAATTTATCTCTTGTGTGCATGGAGGGAGGGAGCTGGATTGATGGTCTCACTGAAGCCCTGGTTCTATTCCTGGCTCAGCTGCTAATTAGCTGTGGTCCTGGCAACTCCCTGGGCTATTTCTACCCTCACTAAAAAGAATTGACATAAAATCCAGTGTCTCTTAAATGTAGTGGGTGCAAAAAGACTGCGAATCTATTAGAATGGCGGCATCATCACCATCAAAGAATGCACTCACACCACATTTGTAGCTTCCAGAAGTTGAAAAACCCTGAACTTCAGGCATGGACCCTGGTCACTGGATGTCAGACTGAGAACCTGGGGTCTAGATTAACCTCAAGGTCAGTGTATGTTCAAAATTTCTAATAAACTATCAAAAAGAGCCTCACACGTTTTTTCCCCAATTTTCATCCATTTAGGTCCACTAAAAAATTTAAAATTTAATGTAAAATGTATTAGTCTACCTTATATGCAAGTAATTTCAGCTCTTTTATGCCTGTATAGAAGGTCCTTTAACTTACCTTGTTTTTAGATCTTTAAAAGAACGTCTCAGATTAGAACCATTCTATTTATTGGCACTGCAAAGGGGATTGAAACAAACATCTACAAGGATGTTTAGTGTGGCTCAGTCAGACAATATTTGTTTATTATTCTGAACAAAGGCCATTGGCTGGCTGAGCATTAACATAAGCATTCATTTAGGAAATGGGAACCAGCCAAAGCCAACTCTTCCTGTATTTGTTGGCACAGGATTGTGAGATACATTTGCAAGGTTTTGGTGGATGTCCCCATAGACCGTCCACCTCAGGAAGGCAGATGTCATTCTTGGTCTCCATCCCCTAAATGCCCTATGGGGCACTCAGCACCTTATGTGCCTGACATAGATGCTGTGGATTGGTTGATACTTTTACTTTATGAAGATACCCATTTAACATGATTTATAGTGAAAAATTTTTTTCCTATGCTCATTGTAGTTTTCTATGCTGGATTTTCATAATTATTGTGCTTTGTTTTGAGCAAAAAAGAATGCTTTTTCTTAAATTCTAGTTATCAAAATCCACCAAATACATGAAAACAGAAAAAATAAAAGAATAAGCTAGTAAGCAATGACCTATGGTAAATTAGGAAAATTTTAACCACCTTTATCTCAAAAATTAAAATTAATACAACTCACAGGAAATTCAGAGATCTTCAGAATGTCAGACCTAGAGATGGCAAAATTGCTTTTAATTTTTTGTGTAAATGTACATTTCTTTGCCCATGCCATTTGGTCCTGCTTGTTTTAATTATTAAAAAAAACATTATATCTACATGCAACATATTCCATCTTTTAATTTCACTGAACTCTTCATGTTAAACTGAGCACAGTACCACCCTATTTTGTGGACGTTAGAAATTACAACCATGTAGAAGATAATAAAAGACACAAGCCATTGAGAGAGAAGCAGTGGCTGGGTGGATAGCACAGGGCTGCAGCGACAATGAGCACCACCTTTTCCAGGTGTGCTGCTCAGTGTGGTGGCCCCATGCCTCAGAACATGTGTGCGAAGTGCACGGTCTCTCAGTACAGGTGTCAGGCAGTGTTGCCTTGTCTCAGATTTGCTAGGTTATTACAGACCAGAGAAGTGTCCTGTTGCCTGTCCCGAGATTACCAGTGATTTCTTAATCCTTAGGCTGCCTGTGTACTCTTTTATGAACTCCAAAATGTTTTCATGGGCTGGAGATGAGGTGAATAATGTCAAGGTAATGAGTGAAAGGCAGACGGATGCGGCCACACAGAGACTCATCGGTGAGCACGGGTGGCCTGTCACCGAGTGTGGGCAAGCAAACATCTTTTCCTACTTGCCTGACTGCCCTACTAGTCTGTACAAGCTTGGAGGACAGGCTCTGTTCTCTGCTCACTGTTTCTTTGCCAAGCGCCTTCTAACTTTTCAGTCAACATTTTACTGACCAACTGAGTGAAGGCTGCTGCCTCCTTTCACGGTTAGTGCAAGTGAAGTACAGTTCCTTTGCAGACATTACTGAGCTCTGGGTGGGGCAGGGTGCACACAGTGATACACCATCCAGAGCTGCTTTCAAGGGGTGGCAGCACTGCTGTGGTCTCAGCTCTCAGGTCTCCAGGCGGTGGCCTGGGCTGAAAAGAGCTGTGTCTCCAAGGACACAAGGACAAAAAAAGCCCAACCCTCTCACTTAAAACTTGGCACATGTTTGAAGGGTCTTCCCAGCTTGAACACACTGTGCGGTTTGCTGAAGCCTCTGAGGGGCTGTACGACAGCCCAGTGTCTCCCTCTCCCGGTCCTGCTCTTTCCATTCCCCTCTGACAGGTACTGATCCCAAGAGCGCTGCTGCTAAAACTCCTTATTTCTCATCCTCAAGGCAGGCCTGCTTCCCAGGGAGCTGACCCTGCAGTGAGTCTCTGCGTCCCTCTCCTGTGGCTCTCACCAGAGCCTTTGCTTTCTGTTTGGCGTCAACTGAAATCCGTGCTGTGACGTGGAGCTGTACTATGTGCATGTGCGGGGGCCTGGGTACCTGGTTATCCTCGGAAGAATCTTACAAGGAGGCAGACAAGTTCAAAGCAGGAGGTAGGTAGAGCAGGAGTAGCTCTTGCTCTAAGCAGCTCTAAGTACCAGGAAGGAGAAGGACAATTTCACTAGAAACAGCGACTGAACGAGACACAGCACAGCACACACAGAGCATAACCCTAATGTTTAAGACAACCCTGGTGTGTGTTGACCTCCTTTCGTAAAGATTAGCAAAGCATTGAATTTTCAATTGGGAACCAGAGAAACGGATTTTCCTAGCCAATGAAAAGGGGATCCAGGAAATTTGGAAGAAAACCCAGCTAGTATACATTTAAGTCTAGTTGAATTTAACAATTTGAATTTGACGTTATATAAGATGTAGGGAAAAGGCTTGGCGTTCAGAAGAGTGTCGTAGGTTTTCCAATGAATTATTTTTATTTCAAATAATCATAGCGAATACATTTATTGCATTTTGCAGTGTGTCAGAGTTTATCTATTTGCTTGGCATGTATTGTCACATTTGATGTTGATATTCAGATGTCACCCTTGTTCACAACCAAGGAGATGGAGGCTCTGAGGACAGATGGGCTACTACTACATAGCTTTTAGTTTGAGCCAGATTTTAAGTTAGCCTCACTTTCTTGATTTTGAGACCCTGGTTCGTTACCACCATGACCTTCAGTTAAAACCCTCAATCAAAAAAGTTTTCCTAATCTACCATTTAAAAAATCTATCCCAAGTGCAGTTCCAAGTTCTCAGGTGAAAAAGTAATCTGCCAGAAAATTATATTCACCGTGTCTGAATTCACGTGGTCACATCCCACTATGGAAGGAGGGAACGGCTAGGGAAATGCCTGTTTCCCTGGGAAGGCTGTTACTGTTTTGAGATTAAAATAGCTTTTAGGTCTATCTCTTCGGTGACTCAGTGACCTGGACAAACAGGCACAACGAGAGCAGAGGGGTGGGTGGGTTCCCACTCATGCCTCAGGGTCAGGAGAAAGCTTGTGAATTGTACATCCCACCAGAGGAAGTACCTATACTTCATGTGAGCCTGGAGAGAATTTCCATTATCTGCTAAATCATTCACCTTCGTCTTTAATTATTTTAATCAGCTTTCTCTGAAGTAGAGCCATTAGTCTCCATCAATTTAGAGCATTTTTAACTGTCATGGTATTTGTTAAATTATCTCATAATTGAAATTCTCCTGTTTTGACTTCATATTCACAATCTCTCTATTACTTAATCATGTGTGAATTTTAAAATTTATTTAAATGTATGAAATTAAAAACTTCAGAAGAAAGCACTCTTTTTATGTGTTTTCAAGTATGAAAAGCACGTTGTTAGAGGTGTCAAGTCACCTTCACCAGAACAGAAGTTTGAAAATTAAGCACAATCCTTCCCGATCTTTTCCATAACATATTTCGGTTCGAGCTAATCAATCTGGCCTGTGCCCATCAGGAGAGCAGACTGCTGCATGAATGGCACTGGGTTTATTTAGATTTTATTTTTTAAATATTTTATTTATTTATTTTTAGAGAGAGGGAAGGGAGAAATAAAGGGGGAGAAATATCAATGTATGAGAGATACTCATGCCCCTAACTGGGTATCAGGCCCACAACCCAGGCATGTACCCCGACCAGGAATCAAATTGGCGACCTTTTTCTTTGTCAGATGATGCTCAACCAACTGAGCCATGCTGGTCAGGGCTTCAGACCAGGTTTTGATGAGCCACAAGTCACACCTATTAAATGGGCGTGACATTTAGACAAATCCAACTTTTTCTCTATGAACACCAGACTCATGGTGCAAGATGCGAGCGGGTAGGTAAGTACTAATTTTGGGTGACGTACATTTTCCTTTCCTTCATAGCTGGCTGGGATACCTGTGTTTGTGTCCCATGCTACATATCGGATTATTTGGCAAGTGACACTTTATGATAGGTTGAAAAACAGAAGAGATTAACTTGATTTCATGCTACTGCCCTGTGACACCAGAAGGCATTTTGTAAGTGCAGGTGCTCCTGTTCTCCAGCCCACTTTCTACCCGTGATTTGGCAGTTTCATTCCCTTTTCCAGTCTCCCTTCTCTCTTCACCTTGATTTAACTGCCCTGGATGAACCGACATTCACAGGCACCACTGTAGTAATCTCTCTCTCCTGAGTCCTGCCTTCCTTCCCTCCTACTGCCCTGCCTTTCCACCACCAGGTCCCTGATTCTCTCCTCTCCACCTGTCACCCCACCCCCACCTCCTGAGCCTGGGCTGATGAGCTCAGATGGATGAACAGCATCGTGGGGCCAGAGTCAGATCCAGGTTTTCTCCCTCCCATCAGAGGGGACTTGGATGTGTCATTCAACCTTTCTGGCTTCAATTTTCTCATCATTAAAAGTGAGGAACTTTGGCTGGTTTTCCCCAAATATCCCATCTAGCAGAAGTTCCATGTGATGGAATACCTAAGCCTTCCAATCCAACCCAGATGTCTCACTTCTCTCCCTTTAACTTTTCTGTCTCAGCTGACCTGAAAGTTACCTTCTGATGTTCCATGATTCCACATCTGGATCAGCTGGCCTCTTTCTTAATCTGTAAGTCCCATTAGTATAAATTTATCTCTGTATATAGCAATGAGCTATACACATAAGCAAAGGGAGAGTGCATACTCCAGAGAAATACTTTAATTACAAAGATAATAATGGTATGTCCTTTAACTCTATTTGTAGTAGCTCTTTAAAAGTATGTGTATTTGACATTGACATCACAGCTGCCTTATTAGATCAATTGTTTGAAAACCAGGTAAATCTCTAAATTAAAGGTAAATTGTGACTACATGTTGTTAATATCCCAAATACGTCACAATCTAATACACTAATACAATGTATATAACATACATTATATAAAGAACATAATTATGTTTGTGACAGCATATTTTAAAATAGGAGTTTACTCATTTTTCGGAAAGCTGTCCACTCAATTTCTCTAACAGAAATAGAGATAAAAATAGGTGGAGAGATTTTTAAGGAGTAGCTGAGACACCAGCATCTGAAAGACTGGAAATGAGGGAATGTGGAAGCACTAATATGGGATCATGGTTTTGGCCTTTGATTCATGGACAAAAGTCATCGTCAAAAGATAAGATTTGACATTCACATTTTGACCTTTTAGAGACCTTAAACAGACCATAACATACTCACTCACTGAGGCTCACAGCCAAATTAAAATAGAATTTCAGAAACCAGGACTGAGCTTTGGGGTCTAACGTTGTCACAAGGACTGCAAACATTTCATTTTATATTGAACAGAAACGTCTGCTCTGTTGAATGATAAGAAACACCTGTGAAACATGCACATGGCTGGTGGTGCACTGAGTGAGGCAGGTGAGGTCATGGGGTGGGTGTGCACCTTGGAGCTGGCTTGTGCAGGCAAAGCCCTTCACTCATCCAGGTCTCAAGTGTCTTGTGCCAAACTTAAGCTGGACTACGAAAACTCTTGGATCCCTTGAATTTCTCAACAATTTTTTATTTTATATTTATGAACAGAATGCAACCTGTTGCTTAAGCAAGATAAGACTCTCCAAATGGGTCTTGCCATATCATGTTTGAGTTGAGTTTAATCAAATGAGGCCCATTTATAAAAACTGTGTCTGAAAAATGCATGTTTCTTACCTCTACAATTCCTATTTTTCCATCATCTCTCTGCGCATACTGATCCACAAAAGTTTTCATCTCAGGTGATAACTCCTAAAATTATATAAAAATAAGTAAAAAAAGTTTGTAAAAATAAAGCCCAAATCAAATTATGCTTGTGATGGTGTCAATACCTTATTGCAAAGAAAAACCAGAATTAGAATCCTTTAGAATTATGTATATTGATTAACTATTTTCATGAAAATTAAAGACAACTGATATACAGCATTTGTTGGTTTCCAGTGGAGTTAAAATTATCATGATCATTTCTGAATCAATCACTATGATTTATCTTCTGTTATTAGTTTTGAGAATATACTATCTTTAAAATATCATCAGCATTATTCAGTTTACAAATGAGTGAATTTAAATATAGTAATCACTGTTAATGTACTTTTAAACATTGCTTCAGAAGAAATTCTTTCTATTTCTATACTAATTGTCCTATAACATTGTCCTTGTTTAGCACATTTCACCTGTGGAAGGTAATAATCAATGTTTTCAGTTTGGACAAGCAAAAAAAGTGAGCGTTAAAGTGTGACTCACTTTGTAAGCAAAGAACATGCCAGCATAAAAGTGTCATTAATTATTTCAATAAGTAAAAAAATTAAACATCAGAAAATATATCAGATAAAAAAACAACTTGTACTTTTATGAGAGACAGACAACATTGATGATCTTATTTTAGGGCACTGATTATGTGTACAGTATTCCAGTGTTTCTTTCTTTCCATTTTTTTCTGAGATGATGTCCTCTCTCCCATGAATTTTATTTCAATGAGACGTGTTTAAGAGTGATAAGCTGAATTCTTTGATCATGTGGTTTTATGCCCCCCCATCTGTTCTGTTTCATACACAATATCCCCCCATATTCACAGGTGAGAGATCTATGAACTGGGAAGTGGTGATCTGAGCAAAGGGCTGGTATTCAGGAGGCTGAATGTAGACTTGTGGTGTCCAGCACAGCTCGTTTAAAACAGCCCTTTTACATTCACTGAAGCCTGTTTAAAGTAGGTCAGCCTTTATTAATATCGTGCTCTATGTCCTTACAGGCTAAATTAAGGTCTCGGTTATTGTCATAACTAAAATAAAGTGGCATTTACCAGCCATTCGGTCCAGAGATAGACTGATTAGTACAATTTAAGGGCTATATTAAGGCCGAATATCATTATTACAAATTTTACAAAATCCTTTATGAACCGAAGTAAATATTGTGCACAGAACTGAGGTAGCACATAGTAATTAAGCAATTTAATTAGAGCACAGTCTTTTAAAAGAACATTTCTAGCATCAATCAATATCAACCTGCATTTATTAAATTTTACTACAGCAACAATTGTAAGAAAGTGTAAGTGGCACTAGTAGGACTGGAAGTTCTACTGCAAACTATTATTTATTAAAGTAAACAGAAGGCAAAGTATTTGTTCTTAAATCTTAAAAATCCTGTATTACCCCTAGTTTAACTAGCGGAAATAATGACATTTAGTTTTTGAGCTTTATTGATGATAATGATGTCAAAATCAGTGTTTTAAATAGTGCAAAACATAATGAAAATAATCATCATAATAAATTAAAGCTTTTAAAAATGAATGCAATGTAAGGACTAAATACTATGTGTAGTATAAAAGGGTAGAAGATACATTGGGTTGTTATACTTCATAAATATTGCACTTAATTATAGTTAATATTAGTGAAATTTTCGAAATTTCACATTATTTATATGATGAGCCAAACATTTCCATTAATACAGCAAAATCTGTTACCCTAAGGCCAAAAATGCAAAGAAACCTTGTACATAAGGTCAACCTTTATATTCTAAGGTAAAAAGGGAAGAAATATGTAAAAATAGGTTTATTGCAATGAGGCCAGTAGCACAGTGAACTATTTTTCTGGTACATGAATCTCTCATTTCAGATCACTACTTAGACTTTAACTATCCAAGGAGTATATTCATAATCCAGAAAATGGTCAATAATCAAGCTACTAGGTGACTTGATATAATATTGTGTCTGTGCTCAGATTTGGTATTGTTGGATTATAATCTAACAATTAGAGTTTGCAATATTCTAAAATTGGCATCTAGGCAATAGAAAAAATAATTAAGGTCTACAATCTTTAAACCCTAACATAAAGTCATTATTTACAAAAAAGTACAAATACTAAAATGGGAAGAGCAAAGGAAAAACCTGAAAAATGTGTAGTTTCTAAATATTTGATTTTCTAAGATGAAAATAAATCTCAATATTAAAATGACTTCTAGAAAAATTAAATATAATCATTTAGCTGCTGGAAACATCTTATGAGATTTCACTTTGAAATTTTTTAACAAGTAAGAGTTTTTCAACCAGATATTTTAAATGACAAAGAAACTTGTTTTTGTTTTATTAGTCAAAGATACATAGAGCTATAATGATATTATTGCATGAGTTTATTTACATGGTAACATGTAAGATGGGGGAGGGTGTAAAGACAAAGGATGTATAAAACATTTTCTACTTTATTTGATCCCATTCAATTATACTTTCAGATTTATATAATATTAAATCTGGGTAAAACAATCCCCAGAGCATTGTCTGGTTAATATTGATTCAGCCAATGATTTTAGCAACTGATGCTTCTGTAATGCATTACATTTTCATGTCCTCTGGGAGTTTTTTGAATATGTTAGACAAAGATGTGTATCAAATATAGAACAAAATGTACCTCTAGTAGTTTTGTGTGTATATATATATATATAACTTTTTATAGTTATGTATAACTCAACGTGATGATTGCCTAAAGGTCACACCCACCTATGTTTTCCTCCAAATGTGTGTGTATATAAATATATATATTTATAGCATATATTAAATTTAATTAAATCAATTAAATATAATTTAATATATTTATGATATATATTATATACATATATAAATATATTTTTATATGTACACACACATAGAGTGGGGCAAAAGTAAATTTAGTTGCAAGTATGTGAAACGCAGAGTTTATTTTCGTATTATTATTAATTATTTTATTATTTTCCATATGAACAACTGTAAACCTACTTTTGCCACACCCTGTATATATAATTTGTTATGTAAAATCTCTTTCTAATGATAGTCAAAAAAGCCAAAGATTAACATCTTACTGGTCCAAATTCATCACTGGTTCTGAAATGTAGTCTTACATAAATCCCAATAGATTAGTAAAATTCTTAACCTATTTTCCTTTATACAATCACCTCATCTATGATAAAAGCTGGGTATATTTTATTTTTATGCTGACAACATCTTTTCTTAACAGGTTAGTTTAGGACCAAAGGAAGTCATTCAGAATTAGCAAGAATTGTCATTTGTTTAATTAACTGACTTAAATTACAAATATAGGTTATTTTCAAAATGTCCTTAAGTGCTTATTATCAAAGTATCACTTTTTAGAAAACATACTGAATTGTTACATTTGCTTTACATTGTACATTTCTAACTTTTGGGTTCCTCCCTTTGGACAGGAATGAACACCTTTCTTGTTAAATTCTTGCTTATTATCATGGTGCCAGTTGTCCATCTTTCCCCCAGTGAGGAAGGTCAAGACAGGCATTCTCCAGTCCCTCCAACCACATCAACATCACAACCCCAGTTAACAGCAATAGAAAAAGATCCATAATCTGTAGGTCTGCTTCCTGGCCACCAAGGGGCAGAGATGTATTTCCACCCCCTTGCTTCTCACACGGTTAAAGAGAAGCTAAAAAATTACCTAATCGGACACAGCCCCACGGGTGCTGACCTGCTAGGTGTCCAGCACGTACTTTCCTCTTATGCACCATTAAACCAGTGCAAGCACAGAAGCTGGACTGTTAAACGCTCTGGTTTCAGATTGCAAGGTTTTTCCTCTTTAGGGAATCTCACTCTCTTTGACTGTGTCTCTGTCTGTCTCTCTGTCTCTCTTTCCTTTTGTCTCTCTGTATGTCTCTCTGTCTCCCTGCCTTTCTGCGTCTCTGTAGCTCCCTCTCTCTCTGTCTCCCTGTCTCCCTCTGTCTGTCTGTCTCTCCTCTTTCCCCTACGCAATTTGGAAAGGCCCTTTCTCAGTCAATAGATGTTTCAATGCCCTGGAAACCACTGGACCCTCCCTGGCTCTTTATGAGAGCGTAGAATATCCGTATATTTTTCCTTTGCAACTCGAACCTACCAGCCCGGCCTTCTTCCGTGCCTGCTGCAACTCCTGGATCAGGTTCTGCAGCTCCTTCCCTTCCAGGTACCCACTTCCTGCAAAGACAGAGGCGCCAGAGGTCAGACATCCCACCCCTTCCCCATTCAGTGCCCAGGACAGGTGTCTCTCTGGCCACCACAGGGGTTCTTTCCTGCTTGGACCTGAACTACCCGGAGGTGGAGATGCTGAGTATGGCCACGGGACCTTTGGAGAGCAGCGCTCCCTACTCCCTGCTCCCCTCCACTTTCTTGGAGAGAAAGGAATTTAAGGTAGAAGCAATATATAAACTTCCAAGTTGACAGTCCCGCCAGCCGCCAGTGGGGAAGCAAGATTGGGGAGCTGAGGGGCGGGGGAGAAGTAAAGACAAGAGGCAGGGGAATGGGATCAGAGGCTGGCAGAGAAGGGGGCAAAGGGGCGGGGGTGTTAGGTAAGAGAGGAGATAGTCACCGTCAGCGTCGAAGTGAAGCCAGATTTCGAAAAACTGTGAGGCTGAGATGAGGGACGATTGCAGGTGGGACTCTGCCATTGCGCAGCGGAGTGGGGGTCGGGATGAGCGAGTCAGTGCGCGCAGGAGCCCTGGGCCGGGCGCTGTCCGAGGTGCTGCTCAGCCCAGCGCCGCTTAGCTTAGCTCTGCGCCCCTGGTCCCGCCGAGGGCTCCGGCCTTTATCTCCCGCCCACCGCCTGACCCGCCCACTGCCCGCCCATCACCCTTTCCTTTGCCCTCCCCTCCCTGGAAGCGGCAAGGGTTGGGGTGGGGGTTGGAAGGCGGGGTGGGGAGGAGGATCCTAGCTCAGGCACTCATTCCCCCTCATTCGCTTCGTGCAGAAAATATCTCAATCCTGAATATTACAGTAAAATAACGTAGGTGCACAGGTTTTGATTTTCAGGTGCAGGAGGCGAGCGGATAAAGGGTGGAGCCACATCAATGATGCTCGTAGTGAGTGTGTGCGTGTAAGTGTGATCTCCCCAAGACATTTAAGTGTTTATTCGAACAAAGTCAGGAGAAAGCTAGGTAAGTTTTAGATTGATCTGGTTAATGAACACAATAAAGTTATTTATATCAGTAACCCACTCTAATTTGTGCTTGTGAGGCCACCACATAAATTTTTCTTAAACTGGTTTATATGAACAAGCTGTGCTAACCTGAGAGAGAGGATTATATTATTTTTCTGCTTGAGGTGGAATTATAATTGGAAAGTGATAGGATTAGATGATAAAAATCTTAAAACTTTAGAGAAGGTGATGTGGCAGATACTACAGCTTACCTCCTTGAGTTTGGAAAGAGAGTAAAGCAAAGAGAAATTAAGCATCTGGTCCAAACTCACGAATTAGTGACTCAGCCAAGGCCTTGTCAGTGGATGAGCACATGGACTCCTTCTTTCCTCTGTGCTGAGCAATCCTTGTTAAAGAATTTTTCAAAAATTGGAAATTAACATCAGAGTTGGAAAAAACCACCTAACTAAATACATGTTATGTATTCTAATATAATAAATGATATATTAACATTATTTCTTATTTGCATAAATACTTATAAATAAATATTTGGTTTTGAATATTTTGAGAACTTGAAGTCCACTGAACATGTAGATTATGATCACAATGGTACAAAAGCAAAGTGGAGGCACAAGAGATCATCCAAATATAGCCAATACAGATTTAAAGTAAGTTAAAGTGAATTCACTAAGCTCTGTTTTTTTATCCTTGCGTAATTGAGGATGATGACCCTCAAATTTGTGTTTCTGAGACTATGCCTCTCTGAGTAGTGGATTTGAGGAAATTCTTATATGTATCCTGTTTCAGAGACCCATCATTTTGAAGCTGGTCTATCTCAACAATCTTCCCAACAGTGTTCTCTTTTCCAGAACACTTTGCAATGCACAAATTATTTGTACTGCAATTACCTTCCTTACCTGATGCTCACATTTAGTCTCTGAAGCTGTTACACGGAGCTATACTTTTATTCTTGTTTTATACAACAGGTAAATGAAATGTATTTTTGGACTAAATAGGCATTTATTACATGCTCAGTTATTTATATTTTCATTCACCCAATGAACATTTATTAGTACTTATTATGTCAAGCACTCTGCTAGACACTGAAAAAAAAAATGAAGTAAAAGACCTGGTGTCTGCTTTAGAAAAGTTTAGACTTATGGGGATTGGGCCAAATGCCCACCTGACAGGACATACTGATATAACAGAAGTTTGCACTCCAGTTACTATGTTTGCATAAACCTCCTATTTTTTCCAAATGTGTGAAATTGAAGCTAGAGTTGTCTAAATTTGCTTAGTGAACAAGCACAGCCTTCCATGGTGAATACTGTTGGTTATAAGGGGAAGTGGTCATGGGAGTGAAAGACCAATAGCTAGGGCCAGCCAGCTCATTGAAACTCCTGAAAAACTAATTCTTCAAAAGGCCTTGTTTTTTTACTGTATTCACAGCAGGATCTTGGAATGAGACATGTGGTACGTGGACTTGGAAGCAAATGCTAGAGGATAAACCTTGAAAACAGGTTGAAGAATCGTTGAGTAGGGAACGATTTGGAAAAGCACTCTGACACTTTCTAGTCCTCATGGTGAACAATGTCTAGACTTGGATACAATGGAGACAAACAGGCCAGAGGCAGGGAAAAAGGAACATGAACAAATTGATGGAAAGGGAAATAACATTTCTAGTTACAGCTAATTTTCTTCCTGCCCTCCAACCTCAGCCTGCACATAGTGATAAAAGTTCCTAAATAGTTCCACCACGATTTTTTTAGAGTTTCATATTAAGTTCCAAAAATATTACATGTGCGTACACACACACACACAAATATATATATGTATGTAAAAGCAATCCCTTTTCCATTTCAAGTCTCTGAAACTACAATGACTTCAGAATTACCATGTTGCAATATTTAGGTCTCACCAGACATAAATGCAGACTCCCAATTCAGGGAGATTTGTGCAAGTAGCAAGTACTCTTTTTACTTCTTTTTATGTGTATGTGGAGAGGCCCTTGATTAGGGAGACTGAAAGCCTTCACTGTCCTGAGGAAATCAGCATCAAAGGCTTACTGCTCATACAAACATAAAATTACACATGTGTGGGGTCTTTGTTCTGGTGGTTATTTGCTTTTGCAGAAAAAAAGACTATAGTCTTTATATTGCTCTGTAACTTTTTATTTTTAATTCAAGGTCATCCCTCCATCATTAACATCAACATCTAATTTATATATTTTTTACAGTCAGATAATATTTTTCATTGTTTAGCCATAGTTATATACATTTCAGTTATTTCTGGTTTTCACTCTGACAAATAATGCTGCAACACACACCTTCACACAGAAAGTAGTATCACTAGTTCAGACGTATGCATATTTTACATTCTAGTGCACATTTCCAGGTGACTTCCTCTACTGTGTAGCAATTCATCCTCAAATGACAAAGTCTGACTGTGACTTATTCTCATAATCTATGAATGTTATTGCCTTTTAAACTTTGTATAAAAGGCAATAATCTAATTTTTTACCTGTATAATCTAACAGGTAAAAAAATATGTTCTTAGTTTTCCCTTAATTTGCATTCACTACTAGTTCTTAAAGTTTAGTTTTTAGTTTTTTAAGGTATAGTTTTATCATATATATTTTTAATAGAAGAAATATAATTTTGTAGAAAAAAATTTCTTGAAACTATTATTGGTCTATGTCCCAGACAGTTATCTCAAAAGCAATATCTCTTTTCAGACTATTTTCAGCCATTTCTAGATTAAATTATACTTTATGGCACCAAATTTTAAGAAACCTGAGAAATACTTCACACTACTATCTTTCAATCCCTTGGTTCTATAATTATGGTAGGATCTTAGGTGTGTGGGAATCCTTTCATTTCTAGGATTCTTGAAGAACTACAGATGATCTTAATAGTGAGAAAGATTTTTTCATAAGATTGGAGTTTCTAAATATAGCATTGCAATCAAAGCAACCTCATTACCCAACATTAAGGTGAATGGGTTTGTGATCAAATATTGCCATAAAAGTAGAAGCAATTTATTTGCAAAACAAAACAAAAAAAATCTCTGGGGCAATTAAACTGCATTTCTCATTTCAGATTTCAGGTATTGAGTTACCAAGTCTGCACTCACCCTCAGGCCACTGTGGTTCAATTCACCATGCAAATAGGAGGCAGAACTTCCCAGGTTACTGAATGCTACTCAGCCTTCCTCAAGGACAGCTCCCAGAAATGTTCTACTGGGTCCAGCTGCATGGGGAATGTAATGAATCTCTCTTTCCACAACCTAGCCCCTCACAGATGTTCCTCAACAGGTGAATTCAGCCTCTGGGGGAAGTTCATGGTACCTACCTGCGTGGCTTCATCAGCATCATCTACCATTTGACGTACGAGTAGTTTTCAAGAGTGTGAAGGACTTGGAAAAATTTAGTCACAGAAAAGTCCACTCTAGTCCTGGTAGGCAACAATGGGCAAGAAGTGTATTTCATTCTGGGCGACACAAGTTTTAGAACTGACCAGATGTAGCCCATGTAGGGGACAGTAGAAAGTTTTGCAAACGAAGATATGTTGCAAATTGTGTAATGAAATATAAGTGTTTGGCTTGGAGAAGAAACTTCCTGCAAGTATTTCCAAGGTCTGCACATGGAAGGTGAGCAGACATCGTAAGAAGGTCCCTAGAGGTGGCTTCTAGTGTAGGGTGTTTTCTGAGAAGTATTTGTATGCATTTGAAAAACAGATATCTGGTGAGGAATATAGAATGTGGCTTGAACAAAAATGATGTTCTTGGTGACTAACTGGGCAGCTTAGGATAACTGTGAGGTCCTTAGGCTCATTAACCCATGATCTCACCTCCCGAGTTATAGACACTGGTACAGGCTGTTACAAATATTTTCATTTATGTTAACCATATTTTCACTTTTTTAAAGACATAGCATCTTCTGATCTATGGAGAGAAAAAGATATAAAAATTAACTTTTTTTAGGGTAGATAGCTAAAGTCATTAGACTTCTGCAATTGATAACAGCTTTCAGAATCCTGAACTCCATTTTTTTTCTCATGTTACTGTCTCTGATACTGAGATGATACATTTTACAACTTGTGTTCTGCAATTACATATCTTAATGGCAAATTAATGGCATTGTAGCCCTGATGGAAACAATTAATTACCTGCAAAAAATTTCAGCGAGTACCCATTTACATGAAGAGTAGAATCGAAATCTCTCAGCCTGGAATCCAAAGACCTGCATGGTTGTATTTCCATCCTTACCTCCAACACTATTCCCACGGTACCCAACTCCAGATCTGAGCCACCTATATATCTGAGTATGTGTTTGCTCATGTCATTCTCTCCTTTGGGAAATGTGCCTTTTCTTCCCTCCATGTTGTCCTCCATGTTGCCTACCATAGCTCTCACCAGGCTCTGGGTCTTTCCCAAGAGATAAGGCTTCTGTCTGTACAGTAACTACGAGCAGCTTGAGCTTCTCTGTCTTTTCTGTCTGGCTTCTCCACTGAATTATGCAGTTAATTTATTAAATGGTTTTAAAGACCCAGATAACAGAGACTATATTCGGGAACTAAATTTGGCTAATAAATGGTAGGAAATTTGTCACATCTTGATTTTAATTGTAAGTAATACCTGACAAGAAAAAAGCCATTATATGTTAATATCTTTGAATTTATAATTGTACTTTTCCCCCCAACAGACATTTATAAAATTTAAAAGTGCACAAGGTGGAGATTTTTCATCAATACATGTAATGAATTAAAAAAAATTAACCTTTAAAAATAGGAAATACATGTAATAGTACTAAAAATAGAAATACATGTAACACATGTAATAGGAAATTGATATGCATAGTTAGTTAATCAATGAAATAAGTACGTACAGTTCAAGGATCAAAGACACAAAATCTGGTATCTGACTTCTCTCTGAGCCGTCTCCAGCAGGTGGCCCTGTTGTATTCTGTGCCCTGTCGGTACTGACCCCTTTTTCTCCAGGAATTTGCATACCTGCTCCATCTTACAGAAGCTTCTTCAAGCCCTCTCTTAACTGGGCCAACCCCTAACCATCCCATGGGAATACAATTAAGCATCGCTTTTCCAGGAGCACTTTCCTAAATGCCTGCGGTGTTCCTGGTCAGCACCCTGCACAATCCTCATCATGATACTCTTCACTCTAACTGGTAACATCTCTTCTCACAAGATGCTAAGTTCTGTGAGTATAGGCACCGAGTCTATCATTTCCTTCATTGCTCCGTAAGTGCTGGGCACATAGTACATGATTAGTAAATATTTTTTTAAAAAATGAGTGTTAATTATAGATCTGAACCTTCAATGCATATCTTATCTTTTTAAAATTATGTTCTGCCTTTCTGACTTCTGATGGTAGAGAGGAGAAACAGGAGAGGAGGGTAGGGAGAAAAGTTTAGGGAAAAAGGCACAATCATTCAAGGTAAGTGTAAAAACTTATTAAAGCAAATAGATGTGGGAGTGTGGCTGCAAATACTCTGGGTTTTGAAATTCACCGAATTCATACCTAAATTGAACTCATGATACCAACGCCTGCCATAGCTCACTCAGTGTGCTCTTTATTCACATTTTTGTTAATAGCTATTCAGTGCTCCAAGCCACAGATATGCAAATATTTCCCTCAGTTTGTTACTTGTGCTTTTATTTTCTTAACTCTGTCTTTTGAAGATCAGAACTTTTGATGAAGTCTATTTGACCAATATATTCTTTTATAGGTTATGTTTTCGTTTGGCTCCACTATATTCTCACTTGCCTTTTTTAAACTTTTTTAAAAATTTAATCTATATTGTATTTTTTTACATTACCTTTTAGTCCCCTTACACCCACCACTCCTGGCAGTGACACACTGTGGTCCATGTCCATGAGCCCTTTTTCCTTTTTGCTCAATCCCTCCATCCCCTAAAACCTGCCACCATACCACCTGTCATCCTGCTCTCCATCTATGACTCTGTCCCCATTTTCTTTGTTAGTTCAGTTTGTTCATTAGATAGCACATATGAGTGAAATCGTGTGGTATTTGTCTTTCTCTGACTGTTTATTTCACTTAGCATAATGTTTTCCAGGTCCATCCGTGCTGTCACAAATGGTAAGATTTCCCTCTTTTTTTATGGCTGTCTTCTGTTGTGTAAATGTACCATAGCTGTTTCATCCACTCATCTATTGATGGATACTCGGGCTGCTTCCATGTCTTGGTGATTGAAAACAATGCTGCAATGAACACTGGGGGGCTTATGTTCTTCTGAATTAGTGTTTGGTGTTCCTTTGATATATTTTTAGAAGTGGGATTGCTGGGGCAAAAGGCAGATCCAGTTTTTATTTTTTGAAGTATCTCCATACTGCTTTCCACAGTGGCAGCAACAGTCTGCATTCCCACCAACAGTGCGAAAGTGTTCCTCTTTCTCCATATCTTCGATAACTCTTATTGTTTGTTGATTTATTTATTTTTAAGTGTACAAATAAATATTTTTATTCCTTAATCTTTCTTTGAATTTTGGCAGATATTTCCTTTTTTCAATTCTTTTTTGATTGTTCAGTTACAGTTCTCCTGCTTTTCCCCCTTCTGCTCACCCCCATGCCCCTCTTCCCATAGTCAGTCCCCACCCTTTGTCTATGCCCATGAGTTCTCTCATCATGTTCCTTGGCTTGCCCTCTCCCCCTTTTTCCCCTGTTATCCCCTTTCCCCTCCTCTCTGGTCACTATCAATTTGTTCTTTATTTCCTTTGTTGATTTATTGGTGATAGCCATTCTGACAGTGTGAGATGGTATCTCATTGTGTTTTTAATTTGCATTTCTCTGATGATTAGTGATGTTGAGCACCTTTTCATATGTCTATTGGCCATCTGTATGTCCTCTTGGAGAAGTGTCTATTCAGGTCCTTTGTCCATTTTTTATTTTTTTTTTTTGTATTGAGTTTTGTAAGTACTTTGTAAATTTTGGATATCAGATGTATCCGCAAATATGTTCTCTCATTCTGTGGGTTCTGTTTTTATTTTGTTGATGATTTCTTTTGCTGTGCAAAAACTTTTTAGTTTGATGTAGTCCCATTTGTTTATTTTTTTCTTTTGTTTCCTTTGCCTGGGGAGATACATCATATAAAATATTACTACAAGCAACGTCCGAGATCTTGCTGCCTATGTTTTCTTCTAGAATTTTTATGGTTTGGGGGCTAACATTTAAGTCTTTGACCCATTTTGAATTTATTATTTTGTGTGGTGTAAGAAGGTTGTCTGGTTTCATTTTTCTGCACCTATCTGTCCAATTTTCCCAACACCATTTATTGAATAAACTATCTTTACCCAATTGAATGTGCTTGCTTCCTCTGTCAAATATTAATTAACTATGAAGGTATGGGTTTATTTCTGGGCTCTCTACTCTGTTCCATTGACATGTGCCTGTTTTTATGCCAGTACCATGCTGTTTTGATTAATATGGCTTCATAATATCATTTGATATTAGGTAGCATGGTTCCTCCAACTTTGTTCTTTTTTCTCAGGATTGCTGTTGAAATGTGGGACCTTTTGTTGTTCCATATACACTTTTGAAATATTTGTTCTAGTTCTGTGAAATACATCATTGGAGTCTAGATAGGAATTTCATTGAATCTATAGATTGCTTTGGGTAGTAAGGACATTTCAATGATGTTAATTCTACCTATCAATGAACACAGTATATGCTTCCATTTATTTGTATCTTCTTCAGTTGTTTTCTTCAGTGTCTTAGAATTTTCTTTGTATAGGACTTTTACATCTTTGGTTAGGTTTATTCCTAGGTATTTTATTCATTTTAAAGCAATTGTGAATTGGATTGCTTTCTTAATTTTCCTGTTAGTTCATTATTGGCATATAAAAATGCAACTGATTTCTGGATATTAACTTTGTATTCTACAACTTTGCTGAATTATTTATTACTTCTAGTAGTTTCTTGATGGAATCTATAGGGCTCTATGTGTACAGTATCATGTCATCTGCAAATAAGGACAGTTTTACGTCTTCCTTTCTAACTTGGATGCCTTTTATTTTTTCCTCTTGTCTAATTGCTGTGGCTAGGATTTCCAGTACTCTGTTGAATAAGAGAGATGAAAGTAGACATCTCTGTCTTGTTGTGGATCTTAAGGGGAATGCTTGTAATTTTTGCCCATTGAGTATGATGCTGGCCGTGTGTTTGTCATATATGGCCTGTATTATGTTTTGATATGTTCCCTCTATTCCCACTTTGTTGAGAGTTTTTATCATAAATGGGTGCTAGATTTTATCAAGTGCTTTTTTTCCTGCACCTATTCATATGATCATGTGGTTTTCATCCTTCATTTTGTTTATGTGTCTCCAATAAATGTGGTGAATCACATTTATTGATTTGCAAATGTTGTACCAACTTTGCACTCCTGGAATAAATCCTGTTCGATCACGGTGTATGGTCTTTTTAATGCATTGCTGTATTCAGTTTGCTAATATTTTGTTGAGGATTTTAGTGTCTGTCTTAATCAGGGATATTGGCCTATAATTTTCTTCCTTTATAGTGTCTTTATCTGGTTTTTGAATTAAAATAATACTGGTTTGTAAAATGAGTTTGGGAGCCTCTCCTTCTCTTGAATATTATGAAGTAATTTGAGAAGGAGAGATGTTAGTTCTCTTGATGTTTGGTAAAATTTACCTGTGAAGCCATCTGGTCTAGGGCTTTTGTTTGTTGGGAGGTTTTTGAATATTGTTTCAATTTCTCTAGGTGTAATCAGTCTATTAACATTCTCTGATTCTTCCAGATTTAATTTTGGAGGATCGTATATTTCTAGGATTTATCCATTTCATCCATGTTGTCCAGTGTGTTGACATAAAATTGTTCATAATATTTTTTTATAATCCTTTGTATTTCTTTGCTGTCAGTTGTTACTTCTCCTCTTTCATTTATGATTTTATTTATTTAGGTCCTTTCTCTCTTTTTTTGATGAATTTGGATAAAAATTTGTCAATCCTAAAAAAAATTTGTCAATTCTGTTTATTTTTTCAAAGAACCAGTTCTGGGATTCATTGATCTTTTGCATCAATTTTTAGATTATATATTGTTTATTTTTGCTCTTATCTTTACTTCCTTCTTTCTGCTCATTTTGGGCTTTGTTTGTTGTTCTTTTTCAAGGTCCTTTAAGTATAAAGTGAGATTGTTTATTTGAGCTTTTTCTTATTATTTTTTTCAGGTAGTTCTGTAATGCTACAAATTTCCATTTAGGATTGCTTTCCTAGTTCCCCACAGATTTTGGAATGTTGTGTCCTCACTTTCATTTGTTTCAACATATCTTTTAATTTCTTTCTTGATCTCATTGTTGACCTATTCATTGTTTAATAACATGTTCTTTAGCTTCCATGTCTTTGCATGCTTTTCAGTGTTCTTCTTGTGATTGATTTCTTGTTTCATAACATTGTGATCAGAGAAGATGCTTGATAGGACTTCAATCTTCTTAAATTTTTTAAGACTTGATTCATGTCCTAACATATTGTCTATCCTAGAAAATGTTCCATGTGCACTTGAAAAGTATGCTCTGAAGATAACAATTAAATTCATGTGATCTAGTGTGTCATTTAAGGTCACTGTCTCCTTTTTGATTTTCTGCCTGGAAAATCTATCCATTTGATTTTCTGCCTGGAAGATCTATCCATTGAATTTAATTGGGTGTTTAAATCCCCAACTGTGATTGTATTTCTGTCAATCTTTCTTTTTATGTCCATCATAATTTGCTTTACATATACAGGTTCTCTTATGTTAGTTGCATAAATGTTACTAGGGTTGTATCTTCTTGTTGGATTGTTCCCTTTATCATTATGTAGTGCCCTTCTTTGTCTTTTGCTATAGCCTTGGTTTTAAAGTCTACTTTGTCAGATATAAGTACTGCTACCCCAGCTTTTTTCCTTTTCCATTTACATGAAATATCTTTATTTATCTCTACTTTTAGTCTGTGTGTATCTTTTGATCTGAAATGTGCCTCTTGGAGACAGCATATATATGGGGCTTGTTTTCATATTCATTCAGCTACCCTATGTCTTTTGGTTAGAGCATTGAAACCATTTATATGTAAGGTCATTTTTGATAGATACGTATGTAGTGCCATTTTATTGTTAGGGTGTTTTCCACTGCTTCTTTTCCTGTCTTTTTCTTCTTCTTAAAGAAAGCCCCTTAACATTTGTTGCAGTACTGGTTTGGTGTTAACAAATTCCTTTAGATTTTTCTTATCTGGAAGCTCCTTATTTCTCCTTCAATTTTATTTTTTAAATATATTTTATTGATTATGCTATTACAGTTGTCCTATTTTTCCTCATCATTCCCCTCCACCCTGCACACCCCCTCCCACCCACATTCCCCCCCTTTACTTCATGTCCATGTGTCATAAGTTCTTTAGCTTCTACATTTCCCACACTATTCTTGCCTCCCCCTGTCTATTTTCTACCCACCGTCTATGCTACTTATTCTCTGTACCTTTTCCCCCTCTCTCCTCCTCCCACTCCCCTGTTGCTAACCCTCCATGTGATATCCATTTCTGTGTTCTGCTCCTGTTCTAGCTGTTGGCTTAGTTTGCTTTTGTTTTAGGTGTGGTTGTTAATATCTGTGAGTTTGCTGTCTTTTTACTGTCATATTTTTATCTTCTTTTTCTTAGATAAGTCCCCTTAACATTTCATATAATAAGGGCTTGGTGGTGATGAACTTCTTTAACTGGACCTTTTCTGGGAAACATTTTATCTGCCCTTCCATTCTAAGTGACAGCTTCACTGGATACAGCAATCTTGGATGTAGGTCCTTGACTTTCATGACTTGGATTACTTCTTTCCAGCCCCTTCTTTCCTGGAAGGTCTCTTTTGAGAAATCAGCTGACAGTTTGATGGGAACTCCTTTGTAGGTAACTGTCCCCTTATCCCTTGCTGCTTCTAGGATTCTCTCCTTCATTTTAATCTTGGCTAATGTAATTGTGATGTGCCTTGGTGTGTTCCTCCTTGGGTCCACCTTCTTTGGGACTCTCTGAGCTTCCTGGACCTCCTGAAAGTCTATTTTCTTTGCTAGATTGGGTAAGTTCTCCTTTATTATTTGTTCAGATAACCTTTCCACTTGCTGCTCTTCCTCTTCCCCTTCTAGTACCCCTAAAATTTGGATGTTGGAACATTTAAAGACATCCCAGAGGTTCCTAAGCCTCTCCTCACTGTTTTGAATTCTTGTTTCTTCATTCTTTTCTGTTTGTTTCTTTCTTTCTTCCTTCTGGTCCACTCCATTGATTTGAGTCCCAGTTTTCTTCCCATCACTATTGGTTCCCTGTGCATTGTCCTTCATTTCACTTAGCATAGCCTTCATTTGTTCATCTAATTTAGACCAAAATCAACCAATTCTGTGAGCATCCTGATCACCAGTGCTTTGAACTGAGAAGCCAGTCCTTTGAATCTGGTAGGTTGGCTATCTCTTGGTCACTTAGATGTATTGGCTCTGGAACTTTGATGTGTTGGTCCATCTGAGCCATTTTTTAATTTTTATTATTTTTTGGTCTGGTCATGCCTGTTGCATATGAGGGGTGAAGCCTTAAGTGTATACCAGGATGGGGCAACCCAGTCGTTGGGTTGTGACCCTGTACATGGAGGGGGGGGGGTCAGAGAGGGAACAATGGCACTTGCTCTGCTCTCTCGTATTTCAGTCCCTTCTGCCGCTTCCCACAAGCAAACTGGGCCCTTCTGGTGCTGGTTCCCAGGTGGGTGAGTTTGTTTGTGTACATTCTAGGACCCTGTGGGTCTGTCCAACGAACTCTCCTGTGAGGCTTGGAGTCTCTTCTGCTGCCTCAACCCCCGCAGGTGTTTTCAATCATTGTTTGAGGCTTTATTTTCTGGTGCTGGGGCCCTGGGTTGCATGGTCTGTCTCGCTCCCTAGTTTCACCTGGTTTATTTGTGCACGAATGTGGGACCAACTGGTCAGCCAGCAGCCTTGCCCGCCTTGCTGGGTCTGCCCGCTTCCACACAACACCCAGGTCCACCAGCCACCACTTTAGTCTGCCACGACCTCTCTCTGCCAGTCACCCAACTCCACCCCTCTTAACGGTCTGGATGAATGTGTCTATTTTAACTTTGGTTGTTGGACTACCGGACAGTTCAATTTTCTGTCAGTTCTGGTAGTTATTTTGTTTCAAATTTTACTTGTCCTTAATTTGGTTGAGTGAGGATGCACAGTGTGTCTACCTAAGCCTCTATCTTGGCAAGAAGTGGCCTTTGTCGAATATTAAGTGACCATAGAGACTTGGGTTTATTTCTGGGTGCTCTGTTTTGTTCCATTGGTCCATGTGGCTGTTTTTATGCCGGTATCAGGCTGTTTTGACTGCAGTGGCCTGTAATACATTTTGGTATCAGGTATTGTGATCCCTCCTACTTTGCTCTCCTTTCTCAAAGTTGTCGAAGCTATTCAGGGTCATTTATGGTTCCATACAAATATTTGAAGTGTTTGTTCTGTCTGTGAAATATGTCATTGGTACTTTAATAGGTATTGCATTGAATCTGTAAGTTGCTTTGGGTAGTATGGATATTTTAATGATGTTAATTCTTCTGATCCATGAACATGGTATATGTTTTCATTTGTTTGTGTCTTCCTTGATTTCTTTCTTCAGTGTTGTACAGTTTTCTGCCTACAGGTCTTTTACCTCCTTGGTTAGGTTTATTCCTAGGTACTTTATTTTTCTTTTTGCTATATCAAAAAGGATTTCTTTCTTGATTTCTGCTTCTGATGTTTCATTGTTGGTGTACAAAACTGTCTTTGATTTCTGGATATTGACTTTGTATCCTGCTGCTTTCCCAAATTCATTCATTAGGTCAAGTAGATTTTGGCTGATTCTATAGGATTTTCTATGTACACTATCATATCATCTGCAAATAATGACAGTTTTGTTTCCTCCTTTCCAATTTGGATGCCTTTTATTTCCTTCTCTTGTCTAATTGCTGTGGCTGAAACTTCCAATACTGTATTGAATAGAAGTGGTGAAAGTGGACAATCTTATTCTTTTCCTGATCTCGGTGCAAAGGATTTTAGTTTTTTCCCACTGAGTATGATGTTGGCTGTAGGTCTCTCATCTATGGTCCTTATTATGTTGAGGAATCCTCTCTCTATTCCCACTTTGCTTAGTGTTTTTATAATAAAAGGGTGCTGTACCTTATCAAATGCTTTTTCCACATCTATTGATATGATCATGTGTTTTTTTTTTGTCTTTGTTTTTCTTTATGTGGTATATTACATTTACTGATTTGTGAATATTGAACCATCCTTGCATCCCAGGGATGAATCCCATTTGGTCATGGTGTATGATCTTTTTAATGTATTGTTGGATGTGGTTTGCCAATATTTTATTAAGGATTTTAGTGTCTATGATCATCAGTGATTTTGGCCTGAAGTTTTCTTTCTTTGTTAAGTTTTTATCTAGTTTTGGGATTAGGATGATGCTGGCTTCATAAAAAGAGTTTGGGAGTCTTGTGTCTTCTTTGCTTTTTTGGAATAGTCTGTGAAGAATAGGGGTTAGCTGTCCCTTAAATTCTCTGTAAAATTCTCCTGTGAAACCATCCAGTCCAGGGCTTTTGTGGGTTGGGAGTTTTTTGATTACTGCTTCAATTTCGTCTGCTGTTATTGGTTGGTTGAGGTTTTCTGCTTCTTCTTCATTGAGTTTTGGAAGATTATATTTTTGTAGAAAGTTGTCCATTTCACCTAGGTTTTCAAATTTCTTGTCATATAATTGTTCATAGTAATTTCTTGCAATTTTTGTATTTCTGCGGTGTCTGTTTTAATTTCTCCTCTTTCGTTTCTGATTGTGTCTATTTGAGTCCTCTCTCCTTTTTTTCTTGATGAGTCTGCTTAAAGGCTTGTCAATTTTGTTTATCTTTTCAAAGAACTAGCTCATGGATTCATTGATCTTTAGAATTGTGCTTTTAACCCCTATGTCATTTAATTCTGCTCTGATCTTGGTTATTTCCTTCCTTCCACTTTCCCTGAGCTGTCTTTGTTGTTCTTCTTCAAGTTCTTCTAGGTGTAGGGTTAGGTTTTTTATTTGAAATGTATGTATGTATGTATGTATGTATGTATGTATTTTAGGTAGGCTTGTAGCAGTCTGAACTTCCCCCTCAGGACTGCCTTCACCGTGTCCCAGAAGTTTTGGGTTGTTGTCACTTCATTTTCATTTTTTTACAGAAAATTTTTTATTTCTTCCTTGATGTCATTTTTGTTCCATTCATTGTTTAATAGCATGCTATTCGATCTCCTTGAGTTTGAGTGTTTTTGAATTATCCCTTGAGATTGGTTTCTAATGTCAGTACCTTGTGGTGAGAGAAAACGCTTGATATGATTTCAATTTTCTTGAATTAGTTGAGGCTTGTTTTGTGCTCTATCATGTGGTCTATTTTTGAAAATGTTCCATGTGCATTTGGAAAGAATGTGTGTCTTGCTTCTTTGGGATGAAGGGCTCTTTATATATCAGTTAAGTCCATTTTGATCTGGGACATTGTTGAATGCTGCAATATCTCTGTTGATATTTTGCTTGGAAGATCTGTCCATTTTTGACAGTGGGGTGTTAAAATCCTCTACTGTAATTGTGTTGCTTTCAATATATTCTCTGAAGTCTTCTAAGATTTTCTTTATGTATTTGGGTGCTCCTATGTTGGGTGAATATACATTTACAATGTTTATGTCTTCCTGATGGATTCTTCCCTTGAGTATTATGAGGTGACCATCTGTTCTTGGTCTCTTTTTGTGACTGTGTTTTTTTGAAGTCTATTTTTTTCTGATATGAGTAATGCTACCCTGGCTTTTTCCTGTTCGTTTGCTTGGCAAATTTGTTTGTAGCCTTTCACTTTCAGCCTGTGTAGGTCTTTTTTCCTGAGCTGTGTCTCTTGTAGGCAGCATATGTGTTGGTCATGCTTTCTTATCCATTCAGCTATTCTATGTCTTTTGATTGGAGCATTTAATCCATTTATGTTTAAGGTTATTACTGATAGGTACTTATTCTTTGCCATGTTTTCATATCTGTGTTCCTGTCTCTGTCACTCTTTCCCTTCCTTTCCTTAAAGCAGTCCCTTTAACAGGTCTTGCAGAGCTGGTTTGGTGGAGGTTTATTTTTTTAGACCTCTTTTGTGTGGGAAGTTCCTTAGTTGGTCTTCCGTCTTAATTTAGAGCCTTGCTGGGAATGTAGCCTTGGTTGTAGGCCTCTGGTTCTCGTTACTTGGAATATTTCTTGCCATTCTTTTCTGGCTTGGAGCGTTTCTATTGAGAAGTCAGTTGCTAGCCTTATTAGAGCTCCCTTGTGTGTTACTCCCTTTTTCTCCCTTGCTGCCTTTAAGATCTCTCTTTGTCTTAGAATTTTGTCATTTTAATGATGATGTGTCTTGACGTGGGCCTCTTTGTGTTCCTCTTGATTGGGACTCTCTGTGTTTCCTGGATTTGTGTGACTTTTTCTTTCATCAAATTAGGAAAGTTTTCCATCATTACTTTTTCAAACAGGTTTTCTATTTCCCTTGCTCTTCTTTTCTCCTTCTGGTATTGCTATTATACAGATATTGTTACATTTCTTATTGTTCTGCATTTCCTTTAGTAGCTCTTCATTCTTTCTGTGTGTCTTTTCCTTTTCCTGCTTTATCTGGATTTTTTTTGTCTAATTTGTCCTCCAGCTCACTGACTCAATCCTCTGCTTCATCCAGCCTGCTTGTAATTCCTTCCAATGTGTTTTTTATTTCTGAGATTTTATTCATTTCTTCCTATTTTTTTGTTTATAGTTTCTATTTTCTTTTTCATGCTGATGTAGTTCTCACTCAGTTCCTTGTAGTTGTCTGTGAGTTCCTTGAGCATCTTTATTACCATTATTTTGAATCTATTTATGATAGATTGGTTACTTCTATTTCATTTAGCTCTTTTAGTGGGTAGTGTTCCCTTCCTTCTGATTTCATGTCATTTTTACATCTCCAAATTTTAGGTGACTCTTGTTGTTTGTTTCTGCACTTCCTGATGTTTCTCTTTGCTCGCTGTCTTTGTAGGGTGAACTTCTATGGTAGGAATCCCATGAGGCTCCATGGTGTGGCCTCTTTGATCTCTTTCTGTGTATGCTCTAGAATGCCCTTTCTTCTGTTCATGTGGGCTCTCTTTTTGTACTTGTTTTTTTTTTTTACCTATTGGTGGTTCCTTTGTTGGTGTTTTTTTCTCCAGCATGTATACTGGTGTTCCCAGCTCCCACCTATTCTTGTATGTGATCAGTGACAGGGGATAGGCTAACAGGATTAAAGCAGCTGAAGAGTATTTTATGGGATCTAAAATACCAGCAAGTAAAGAAGAGATAGGAGATTCTTTGGATATGTATAGCATTAACTGTGATATTTCACCCAGCTAGCCACTTTTGTTAAAAGGTGAAAGAGAGATAAGACTGTTGTTAGAGAAGAGGATAATTGTGAGCTGAATCCAGAAAACAGAGCACTTGTACAAGGTTAGATGATGGGCTATAGTGGGAGTAAACAATAGAAAGTAGGTGTAGTGTGAGAAAGAATGGAGTTAACCACAATAATGATAATGCTCAGGATTGAAGTGAAGCAGGCTATGATCAGGGAGGGTTGCTGTGTAGTATGTAAAATTGTATGGAACAACAATTACTTACAATAGCCCTGGAACAACAATAATATGACAAAAAATATATGATTTGGATAACCAGAATAGGATGTACCCAATGAAGAATTGTGTGTATTGGAAAATGGGTGAAGTGAAAGAAGGAAAATTAAAATATAATAAAGGGGGAATAAGTAAAACTAGTCAAATAATGCAATTAAACAGAGAAATAAAACAAGGAAAACTAAACATAAAGAAGAGAAATAAAAAAATACTAACAAAATAAAAGTGGTAAAATAATTTTAAAAAATACTATTAATACACATAATGAAAAAATGCTAGGTCTGTTGGATAGCAAAGTAATATTTGTCTCAATTTCTCAGTTTTGAGGGGTAGGCCTTATGCTTCCCCCTTTCAATCTGTCTCTGGACCCTTTGTAACTCTGAGTCTTATTGTCTCACTTGGGGGAAGAAAAAAAAAGGAAAAAAATGAGAGCGGATCCAAAAAAGAAAAAAAAAAAATAAGCCTCCTGCTGACTTTAATCTTGTTCAGTGAGTCCTGCTGGTCTTCCTAGATGCCACAGGAAGAGGGGGTCTGGGATTTGCTTTTCTCCCTTCCTATGGTTTTGAGAGGATAGGGACCAGCTCCAGCTGCAATATTCAGTTTCACAGCTTGAGGCCCAGGTCCTCTGTGAGCTCCAGGCTCAAATCAGCCACTCAGTCTCTGGGTGCACAGCGTGAATCAATCTTGGGCTCAGAGCCAGAGACAAGTTGGGCATGTGCAGTTCTGCTTAGTTATTCAGCATCCCAGCATGTGCTGCTGAAATCTCCCTCGGGGCATGCCAGCCACTGCTGAGAGCTCCCTACAAAGCAGCTCCCCACTATTCTTAACAAGCTCCCAGCTTTTCACACAACCCAACTTTCCAGCCTGTCTGGAGACTGTCCAAGTCAGGGTCCAGTACAGCCCAACTCCTCCCTCCTTCAGGTGTTGCCTGGAACCTAAATTTCTCTAGTGCTGGTGTCCACAGTCCCAATGGATTTGTACTGCCTCTGTGTGTTTCCCAGCTCATCTCTATTCCCCC
The DNA here is from genome assembly GCA_004027475.1 of Anoura caudifer. Classification (NCBI taxonomy): domain Eukaryota; kingdom Metazoa; phylum Chordata; class Mammalia; order Chiroptera; family Phyllostomidae; genus Anoura; species Anoura caudifer. The sequence continues at coordinate 84,812 of PVKU01005415.1, read as the reverse complement.
CAGAGACTTCCAACATCCAGGTCCCTCCTGGCGCTGGCTGCCATACCTGCTCTGGTAGGGGAGGGAGCTGGTGACCTAACTCTCCTCCCAGTATCCTGTGGCAGGTGCCAGGCCAGGGGCTGCAGCAGCCTTGGTCTCCACGCAGATCCCAGGGATCTCATCATCCCAGCACAATCTCCTCACCATCTGTTTTTGAATCTCCTCTGCAATTTTTTGCCTCCAAACTTCATATAAGCTGGGATTTCCCTGGCTGTTCACTCCATTCCTCAGAAGATCAGCTAGGTGTTCCAGCTGGGCACAGGGAGAACGGCTCCACTCCCATGTACCTCACCACCATCTTACTCTACATTCATTGTGCTTTTAATTTGCATCTCTCTAATGGCTAGTGTTGCTGAGCATCCCTTCATATGTCTCTGGACCCTCTGTATGTCCTCCTGGGAGAAGTGTCTGTTCACATGCAAGGCACTTAATTTTCTAAGGTCTGTGTTTCTCATCTATAAACTGGGTGTAGGGATACATTCCTCTAAGACTGTTATGAAAATCAGGTAACTTATGAAAAGATAATGTGTGCTAAGAATACCTCTCTCACAGGAAATTTCCAATTTACGATTATTGTTGTTATTGGAGAGGGTCCATACTGGCTGTTGCTTCAGTCACTGTTCACAAGAAGACTAGCTTTGAAGATAACTCCTGTGACGGAAACAATACTATAGGATAACTGCTTCCTCAGGTGGGCATTTCCTGGGATGAGACTCACACGCTGTGTCCTGGGCTTTCTCAGGGGGTATGAATCGAATTTTAGACCCCTTCAGAGTTTGTGTGTGTGTGTGCGCTGGTGTTTTGGTTGTGTTGGGAGGGCTTTTCTAGGAGGTGGGTTTGGTTCACTCTTATCAAATCTCCAAAAGGTATAATTTCACTAAGCCCCTCCCGCCCTCTGACTCTTCTCCAATGTTCTTGTTTTGACTCATTCTGCTTTAGGAAACTTGCTGATGTCAGTCATTCCTGCATGATCTTCCCTCCTGCCCCTGGCCCTGTTTCCTCTGAAGTTAATAACAAGGCTTGGATGTGCATTGACTGGGCTCTGAACCTCTTCCAGTGTCTGTGGCTGTCCAAGGTATTGGAGCCCATCTCCCCACCATGGAGTTGGTCCTGGCTTCATGGATCTTTTCCACCAGTTCTCTTGGGAAGGATTACATTTAAACTTTCTGTCCCTGTGAGATATTGTAATGAGGTTTTGTGTTCTGAAATCAGGCTAGAAATGGTGGAAATAGCCCCTCTATCCTGCCGAAACCTACTGTTGGTCTGCGTAGGGACAGAGTGAAACTGAGTTAGAAATGTTCATCATGTCAGTACATATGTTTGGAGCCCAGTGACACCATCTGTTAGACCACCTCCCATTCAGGACCACCCTTGGCTGCAGATGCCATCTGTCCAGCTTCTAGTGACGGCCATGCTTGTGGCTAAGTGGCCACTGTTCTAACTGGGATGCAGTCTCTGATCACACAGCATGGAGCTCTGAACCCACTTTTTCATGCCAATAGCACCCCTGGCCCCCTGGCTTCAATGAGGTTGTTCTGCTGACGTGAGGTGATGTCTAGTGATCTCTGTCATTGGGCAGACAATTCCTGGGCACAAAGCTCATTTGTTTTCCTATCCCTAAAAATGAGCCTAAAGCATAGACCTATACTTCTCAGTTAATATTTGTTGATTTGGATAGTTTGGTGGGACACTCTCTGTATTCAAAAAAGAATGCAGAGCTGGCTGTCACCATGAGAGCTGATTATATATGTATACCTTTGAAAGTTCCTCCTTGCTCAGTGTCTGTAGAGAGATTCTGTTTGAATGTTAGGGGTGACAATGTCAGGTTTATGGCCTTGGCCAAGTACAGTGAGAGGAGTGAGATAGACGAACAAACCTGTAATCAGGAATTTGATGAGAGTCATTGAAAACCAAAGTTTGGTGTCAGAGGCTGAGCTGGAAAATAATTGTACCTCTATGTAAAAATCAAGTGCAACAGTAGTTGACAAAGACTCATCTTCCCCAGTGTCTGAGTCCCAGAGGTATAGGTATGTTTACTGGAAGATGTCTGGACCCATCACAGACCATCAGTTACCTTAATGATCAGTTACTGTCATCAGGGATAAAAACAAACAAACAAACAAAAACAGGGCATGTAGGCAGCAATTTTGTCTACACAGCATAATGACTTTATCTTTACCCTATAATAATTTGGTGCCCAGCCCAAGCCTCTATGTAGGTCCATGTTCCTTGAGTGGGGAGAGTTTGATGTAATTGTCTTCAGATCATGGGGTGGGACTTAGGGGACTGGCTGGGGCGATGATTAGGCGCATCAGATGTGGAACCAAACAAATGCTGGTGAACATCCCAGTTTGTGCTCTCTGGCCTTGGGTTGGTTACCTAACCCATCCATCCTGGAGTATCTCAATAGAGCTGGGGTGACAATAAAATACAACAATTTATGTGGGGGCTGATGCATGGCACCATGCTCCGTAATTGGTGATAGCCGCAGTAACACCACCAGTCCTGGTAATGGGAGTGATGTGGGGATGGTGATGGGGTCCATCGTCAGGGGGAGGACATTAAAGAGGAAAGCAAGCCAAATTCAGGAGCCTGGGTGTTGGCAGGAAGAGGAACTCAGGGACACTGGGACTCAGAGGTTTCTGAATGAGCTCACAGGCAGGAAGGGAAAGCTGGGTGACTGCATGCCAGGATGTAGATGAAGAAAGGTGCCCTGTGGGAACTCTATCAGTGGGGAATATGGAAGTGTGGCTGGTAGATCAGATTAGCATATTACAGTCATTTTCCTTTGGTTCCTTCTTTGAGCTTTTTTTTTAAACTATAGTTTAATTTTCCATCTCTTCTCAGGTTTGGAATGGGTCATGAAGGAAATTGGGGTTTTCCAGATTAATTGGGGTTATATAGCAGTTAAACCTACTGCATCCCAATAAGTCATTAGCTCTAAATCCCAGTTACAAGGTTAAGTCAGGAACACAAGATGCCATAAGGAGAACTACTAATTTCATGGAGGATGCTTGCAGGTGTTCTGACCCTGCCTTTAACCAGGTGCCAGGATGCTCTCTTCAGTGTTTAGTGTAATCTTATTTTTTCTGTTAGATTACAAACTCCCTGGATGTCATGATTTGGGGGCACTTTATAAAAACCTCCTGTGGCATTTAGCACAGTGACATGTAAGTGAATATCCAGTAAGTATACGCTTACTCTTGATTTAAAGCATCACTTGATTTTGGGAATCGGCACTGCCCTGAGAGCTAATCACATCAGTATTGCCCTTCCCGATGCCATTAGATCTTTGGAGCTGCAGATATTTCTGTAGATTATCAAAATTGTCACTACATTTCTTTTTTAACAAAATTAGAGCATGCCTTGGAGAATGTTAAATGCCAGGGTTCCCATGTCTGCAAGAACATGCAGCTGAGGGCTATCTTGGATATAGCTGGTGCAGAACTTGGCTACACTGGAAGTGACATTTAAATTCACATCTTAAGAACCTCAATTTCTGGGAATTCGCTGGATGGAAAATTAGAAGGGCCTAGAAACGATGTGAGTGGACTAAAGCAAGTGTGTCTGAATAACCCAGGGAGTGGCACTTCCACAGTCAGTTCTGAGCTATTAACCACCCCAATGACCAAGCGCAAGGCTGCGATTCATGTGACCCCCAGCTGGCTTCCTGGCGAGTGACTACGGCCATGCTCCTTCCCCATTGGGTTGTAAAATAGTATTAGAATGAGATTTCATGTTTTAAACCCGGTGACTACATCTTGATTTTAGTGACGCTCAGGAGATTACCATTTCTGGTGGATAAATAAGACCCTCTACGGCATGCCTTGGGACTCTGTGTCTGCAGTGCTCAGAGTACCTGTCCTCCACTGTGAGGTCGGAGCTGCCTCTGTGACTTGTCCTGGAACCAGAGGGTGCGTAGAGCAGCAGCAACTGCCAGGACCCCAGCAGGCATGGGTCCAGAGTCAGAGAGGTGGGAGATGAGGGCCAACCAGCTGTCAGCCAACTCACTTGAATTGGCTCCAATTCCAAGGAACTTAGTCCCTTCAAGCATCTTCCGCTCTTAACATGAGGTGAACAATGTCCATCACTGAGTGGGCAGGAACCTGGGTAGGTGGAGTAGGCTCAGACTGGGTGTCTGACACAGGCCTAGATCCTCAGTCTCACATTATCTGGGCTTCGCTCAAAACCAAGGTGGTCTCTGGCCCTCAGTCAGCCTGACAGTCTCCTTTCTGGAGCTACAAGCTCAAAGTTGATTCATTTGTAAGATAAGATTAAAATTTTTCATTAATTTTAAAACCTTAACACCTTACTAAGTTAGAGTCAAAATGGTCCTGCAAATCTTTATGTAAGCCTATACAATCACATAATGTTTTAATGTTATTTTTTATTTTATAAATACTAGAAGATCCTAACAGGAATGGTCAGAGAAGGCATGCATATTACATGCCACAACGTAAGGAATTTATTCAGACCTTTGATGAAACACCAACACTTATAGATTATTTGGTTTTCTCCGGGCAGTATGTGTTTCTGTGGGTGATAGAATAAGACAGGTCTTGTAAAAGAGCTCACAGCCTGGTAACAAAGTGATGGTTATATTTACCACAAGTTATCATGAAGGTGGACAATGAACGCATCGTAGGAGACGGCTGGAGAACTAACTCCAGTTGGTTCCAGTTGGTCCAGTAACTAACTCCAGTCAGCTCTGGCTTTCTGCTTCCTTGGCACTTGGATGTTTGTAAGTGGAGCCCCTGCTACATCGGTCCTGAAGTTTCTTCCTAAGTCCTCACTGTTCTCATATCATCACAGACCACAGTCCTCCCTCTCCTCACCCTTTTCCATGCTTACAGTTGATGGTCTTAAGATGGACAGCTTTTACTTAAAGGGAAATTTTCTGGAATCAAAATGAAAGTTAGATATCCTTGATGTATTTTTGGAAATAACTTGTAAGAAAATTGTTAGAACCATAAAAATCTGTACCAGGCTTTGCAGTCCTATCTTTTATGCTATATTTTTTCTCTAGAGAGATTATAAAAATCTATTGACATAATAATTTTCAAAAATATTCTAGCAAGAAAAATTTGAGAATATCTATTTTGCCAATATCTATTTAAAGATAGAGCTGAAAAGAAAGACAATTAAAAAAACTAATGACAAGGGTATCTAACTAAATCCTTTTTAAAAAACTAAGGACAAAATAATTTTCTTTTTCCAGAAGTGAAATATAAGCTACTCTGATTATAATTATGCTGCTGCTGATTAGTAAAAGGATGTCACTAGCACCAAAATAAAACTTTTTGGAAAATATCACTTCCTATTTCAAATTAAAAATAAGTTTGAACATACTGTCTTTGTTCTTTTAAATAGGTTTTCTGTCCTGGAATTCTCTGAGCACAGACTGAGTTTTCTACTCTCTAGATTTTGTAAGTGCATCAGCTGTTTGGTGGTCTCTCCTGGGAACCGCACGACTGTGTGATTTTCTATTTCATCTCATCTCTGTTTCCTTGATTATAGGCAGGGGTACAAATTCCAGCCCTGGACATTTGGCTTTTTCTTTTTTCTAAATTCTTCCTTCCATTTTCTCAGGATAAAACAAGGCCTTTTAACCAGTATCCAAATTGTATTACACGGTTGGAATATGGTAAACAGGTGATAGCATTTCACCTGGTACCAGGGACCCTCTGTACATGATGATTGCTCTGGTTTACTACACCTGCACCTGGAGAACACAGGTTCCTCGTGAACACTGCCTTGCTAAGCCAGCTCCCTTAGACAAGATGTTTCCTACCCCTGCGTCTCAGTTCTTGGTCTCAGCTCCAACAACTGCCTCCTTCACACAGTCGTATCCCAATAACAATAAAACCCATTTCCAAGAGCTGTCTCAGATAAGTCAATTCTTTTCTCCCTCTGCCTTCCTTAGACTATTAATTCTATGCCACCATTTCTCCAACTTTACTGAGACTAGTAAGTTTCTTACCACTGAGGTTACCAGTGATCTACACTCTGCCTGCATTTTGTGGTCTCTCAGCTCTGTGACACAGATGTGCTTGAATCTTTGGGATCATCTCCTTAGATCCAGCTGTGGTGCCCATAGATGTCATCAATAAGAGATGAGTTGATATCCTGGTATAAACATCCACATGACAAAAGGCAAAGAGCAGCATGCTTCAAAAAAGACACTTAGATAATGAGGGATCTGAGACAATGGTATCCACATACCTGCCATTGTCTGAGCTTTCACACAGCTTCACTATCATCCCTGCAACCTGGGTGGTTGATCATAGAACTGTTTCTCCAAGATACTAGGTCAAAGCGATATGAGAAAGTTAACTTAGTGTTCTAGAGGAAAGTGTGTACGTGCACATGCACGCATGTAGGAGTAATCAGAGAGATGCACCTTAAATCCATGGTGAGATACTACTTTACAGCATTGAGAATGGCCATCATTAACAAATCAACAAACAGCAACTGCTGTAGAGGATGTGGAGGAAAGAGAACCCTAGTGCACTGCTGGTGGGAATGCAGACTGGTGCAGCCACTGTGGAAAACAGCATGGAATTTCCTCAGAAAACTAAAAATGGAACTGCTTTTTGACCCAGCAATTCCACTGCTGGGATTATATCCTAAGAACCCTGAAACACCAATCCAAAGAACCTATGCACCCCAATATTATTAGCAGCACTATTTACAATAGCCAAGTGTTGGGATCAACCTAAGTGCCCATCAGTAAATGGATGGATCAAGAAACAGTGGTACATTTACACAATGGAATACTGTGCAGTAGAAAGAAAGAAGGATCTCCTACCCTTTGCGACGGTATAGATGGAACTGGAGAGCATTATGCTAAGTGAAATAAGCCAGGTTGTGAGGGACAAATACCATATGCTCTCACCTTCAGTGGAGCCTAATCAACAAAACAAAGAAGCAAGCAAAATATAACCAGAGATACTGAAATTAAGAACAATCTGACAATAACCAGAAGGGATATGGGAGAGGATAAAGGGGGAAAAGAGAAGAAGTGTTTTCAGGAACAACTATAAAGGATACATGGACAAAATCAAGGGGGTGTGGAAGTAGGGGAGGGAGGAAGGGATGGCTGGGGTCGGGGAGAGTGGTGTGGGGTAAATGCAGACAGCTGTACTTGAACAATAAAATCATTAAAAATAAAACAGAAAACAAAAACACACATACAAAACTTGGCAACAAGAATGCTTGGTTACAAAAATGAGTCACTTAGAAAAATTGGAAGTGAGAAAAGAATTTGGCCATTAAAATGAAAATTGCAATTGAAGTGATAAATAGTAGACTGCAGTCAGTGAAAGAATGAATTAATGTCTTGTAAGCCACTAATGAGCTACTATAGAGGATTTGTCTGGAATCCTGCAAAAAGAGATTAAGAAAAGGGGAGGATAGAATAAAGGGTTCCAATATTTTTCTAATAGAGGAACCAAAAGGAAGGATTGAAAGAATGGCTAGAGAAAAGGCCTGGGTTTGTAGCTAAAGAGAAACTTTGTGCACCCACATTTGTAAATAAAAATAGATAATAAATCCACATCTAGACACACTATGATCTAACAGCTTCTGACATAAATGAGTCAAAAAACTATTTTAAAAGTAACATTATGTACCAAAATGTGGCAACAGACTTTTTATTGGCAATAATAAGTTCCAGATAATAGAATATGTTCAAAGTGTGGATAAAAATAACTCTCAATTTTAAATGTAGTTCCAAGATAAACTATCATACTATTAGTTAAGTGTGATGGCAAAATAAAGACTTTTTCACACACAAGAAGATTAATAGAATATATATTGTCTTCAGTACTGCAATAAAACAACAATTACAGTTTGTGCTTTCACAATAAGATGATGTATTAGTCAGGGCTCTTCAGAGAAAACAGAACAATAGGAGATAGATGTTAGACAGATAGATAGATAGATAGACAGATGATGGATATTCATTATGAGTGGTTGGCCCACACAATTATAGAGGCTGGAGGTCCAGGAATGATGATGGTGTAGCTCCAGTTAAAACATGAAGTCCTAAGACTCAAGGGAGCCAATGGTATAAGTCTTAGGCAAAGTTCAGAGGCCTTATAATCAGAAGTGCTCATATCTAAGAACAGAAGAAGAGGATATCCCAGCTCAAGCAGAGAGCAAATTTGCTTTTTCTCTTTTTTTTTTCTTCTATTCAGTGGATCAACAGATTGGATGCTGCTCACTCACACTGGTGAAGATCAGTCTACACATTCAAATGCTAATCTCTTCTGCAAACAACTGCACAGGCACACCCAAAGATATTGTTCTACCAGCTAGCTGGGCATTCCTTGACTCCATCAGGTTGACACATGAAATGAGCCATCATAAATGATGACCTCCCAGTGAAGGTGGAGTATAAAACTTCCTGAGCTGATCTCTAATTTGATAACACGATGGTAACTTTATTTAAATATTAATAATAAAATATAAGTATTTTTATTTTTTAAAGGGTAAAATTAGATCTACTATACATGCAGCAACAAGGCTGTGTGGGAGAAGTTGTTCAGTGAGTACAGCATTCTAAGGGAATTCTAAGAGTGAGAACAATTCTGTTAGAAAAATTTATGTCTTCTTAACATTGAAAATGTTTTTTGTTTTTTGTTTTTTTTTACTGAAGGTGTGTCTTGTGCGGATGGACCATACTTTGCTCCTCTGTCAGCAGTTTATGGACAGTTTATAAGTCGTTTCCGGTTTTGGCTATTATGAATAATCCTGCTGTGAACATTCATGCACAGGTCTTTGTGTGGGCAGATGTTCTCATTTCTCTTGGGTATATAGATGAGTGACTTTCTGGAAAATGCTAAAGTTATGTTTCACCCTTTAAGAAACTGCTACAGTATTTTCCAAAATAGACATACCATTTATGTTCCCACCAGCTGTGCATGAGAATTCCAGTTCTTTATGCTCTCACCAATCCCTTGTATTGTCTTTCTTTTGTTTAGAGCCATCTTAGTGGATTTGCTGTTTTATCTCATTGTGGTTTTAATATTGAGCATGCCCTTTTTGAACTAGTAAAATCTTTGAGAAACTGACTCTAACCCCTCCTTAGCTCTCTGGAATCCCAAAGCTTTCATCTACTGACTGATGTTTTACAAATTGTGGTGCGATGTGGTCATAATTCATTCATTTATTCATTGATTTATTCATTGAACAATGATTAAATGAATACCTAAAAAGATCAAGTGATGTTCTGAGATAAAAAGATGAGTTAACATGATTTCTGTCCTTAAGGACTTGACTCACCTAATTGGAAACATGCATCTAGACAGTAAGAGCTACAGTGTGCTTTTGTAGATGCAAATAAAGTATAAAATATTATTCGAGGTCTGTTCCAGTTAATTTTCATACGTCAAGGCCTTTCAGTCCATTTTGCTTGTCATGAAAACACCATTCTCTTGTGCTCAGGGTTTCTGATGGTAAGGGATTTGGTTGGAATGAGACAGGAGCCAACTTCCAGCATCATATTTCACTTCACTTGAGTCCATTATGAAGGCTGTTATATAGTTCAGAACCTGATATGTTGAAAACACTCTGGTTTCCATTCCTGTATCTTCAAGTAGAGGATCAGATATGATTTCTATTAGGTGCCCATCTAGGGATATGGTATTAACTATTCTCTGATAGATTGAGTTTCACCTCTGCACACCGATTTCTATGAAGGAGGAAGCAGCTGGGATAAACCAGGAGCTGAATTCTAGATTCTGAGGACAATGGCATTTGTGAACAATTGATAGCAGGAAAAGGAGAGCAGTTCCATCGTGCTCGCTCTTGTGATGCGGTTGCACAACATCCATTAGCTATTTTAAATGTGAATAAGAAGGGATTCTAGTGATTGGTACTCCCTGCCCTTTTAGATGGAGGACCTAAATCATCAGGGAGATGTTTATATCTGTTAAATGTCCCTAGAGAAGAAGTCCCACAGTTCAGAAGTCATGAAGTCTATAATTCAACATGGAAAATAAACTAGAAAGCTGAAGAATTTGACTGTGAGTTAAAAGACACTTGACTAAATCACTTGAATGTTTCAGCACACAATAGATGTACATATAAAAATTATGATGGAGCTTGCCATAACATGATGTGTTTATTAATTCTGTCAGTTCACAGATGGGTGTAATTCATCAGGGAACATGTTCACCTTGTGGGCACACAGGTAAGAAAATACATCCCTTATTTTACAGGAGCAGACTCCTTGAAGGGACAGACTTATAAATGAAGAATTATCCCATAGTATAAGAAACATAGAAACAGATAAATTAGTCACCAGGACTTGAATGAGTCAGCTCTAGGGAGGACTTCTGAAGGGTAAGGTGCTTGAGTTGTGTCTTGATATTTTCTTAGGTGTGTTTGTGGACCAGGGGTGTTGCACTGTGTGGAAGCTAGATCTCAGATGCAGAATCTCAGGTTCTGCAGTGTGCCCGCTAAATCAGAACTTGTGCTTTGGTGATTTGTAGGACATTAACATTTGAGAATTCTTGCCTTGAAGGAATCTCAGGAGTTCTCAAGAGAACATAGAAGAAGGGAAGAACATTCTCTGGAAGCAGGGACACCATGTGGAAGTCTTGGTGGGGCTCCTCCAGCAGCCCACCAAGATGAGAATTTGAGTCCAAGCAGTGCACTTGGGAGGAGGTGACATGAGAAAGTAAGAGCAACTGTAGATGAGATTTTCCACCAAGTTATCTCAGGGAGAAACTGGACTCAGCCCGTGGGAGAACCCTGGGCAACAGTGTGGAGGATGAGTTGGAGTGATCACCAATTCCAGCTACTCTATGGCTGGGAGCTGCTCCCCAGTGATGCTAATTCTCCAGAATGTTAGACGTTCACATGTGTGGGCCTTGTGGGCTCCTGCCACCAGAGAAACTTTCCGGAAAATGTCAGCAGTTTGGTGTACACAGAACGGTTGAGCACTGAGAGGACATGCGTAGGCAGCATGGTGGCATGAAGCAATACCCAGGGTGGGCTGGAGGACTTGGCTGGTCAGCTTCCTGGGTGTGGGAAGTGAGTATGTACGATCCAGGGTCTACAGCCACCCAGGTCCTCAAGAGTCAGCTCACACAGCACCTGTGGGGAAGGTACTAAGGAAGCTGAGAGTCTGCTTTGGGCCATTATGTATTACTGATTTTTAGAAAGACAGGGAGATGAAAGGCAATGAGCCAGGGTGGATGTGACAGAACGTTAGATACAGCTGAGGTGGTGAACACATCACCATGGGCAGACTGGATGTATCAGTATCTCATGTGTCAAGCTTCTGTTCTTTTCAAGGCATTTTGCAAATAGCTGTGAGAGATACAAAGAATTGTGTTCCTACCATTCTTTTTTAGTTAGTTATGATAACCTATTCACACTGAACTCCAGTCATTATATTAGTGCTATTGCTGCTGGTTAGTGAGGGTCCACAAACGTAAATTCAACATAGGTTTCTGCACAGGTCTTGAATGTCCAAGCTGACGCCTACTGTCTTCTGTTTTTAAAAACAGAACAAGTGTCTTTCTGAGAGCACAAAACACTATTCAAACTAATAATATTCTTTTCCATCAAATAGAACTTAACTCCCCAATTAATGAACACACTAATAATTTTTCCTACTCAGGACATGTCAAATATTATTTATGATCATTGCCATATCTCACAGTAGGAGTTTCTTGGTTATTGCTAACCCCATTTGGGCCAAAGTGGTGTCTACCATTTCTCACAGCTAAGAGGGGTAGAATACGTTTTTTAAGCCAGAGGAAAAAATACCTGATGTATCACTTCCAAATTCTAATCATACTTTCATGTTGTCTTGAAGACGTATTTATTTATTTTTATTTTTTTAAACATTTTATTTATTTATCTTTAGAGGGGAAGGGAAGGAGAGAGAGAGGGAGAGAAATATCAATGTATGGTTGCCTCTCATGCATCCCTTAGCCGGGAACTGGCCTGCAACCCAGGCATGTGCCCTGACTGGGAATCGAACTGCGATTGCTTGGTTCACAGGCCCACGCTCAATCCACTGAGCTACACCAGCCAGGGCTGAAGATGTATTTAAAGTGTCATGTTGTTCAGACTTTTTGAGAACCTGAAGTGAACTGAAAAGCCCAATTCCATATTCTCCATTACCCATATCATTGTAAAGATTTGATGATGCTTAAGATAACCACTGACTTTCTTAATCAAATTTACATCAGTAGGGATTAACTTTTTCCCCTTATTCATAATTTGCATTCTTTAATTATTCTTGCTGTTGGTTTCTTGGTCTTCCTAGAGCTATAAATCTCTAATTTACAAGAAGAAAAAGATTCTAAGATTTGACTAGTGTGATGACTAGATTTGTGTTTGGTGTTAAAGGTAAGGATTTCTTAGTCTCTAACTTATTCTTTATTTTAATGCAGAGAACTTTAATTGGGAGGTTGAAAATGATGGTTATGTACATGGAAGAGTCCAAATCTTTTACAGTCCCCAAAGCTGTTTGCTAAGACATTTAGCTCTTAAGCTGCCCCAGCTTAAAAGTGAGTTAAGCATCAGTGAATCATGGCCTAGTCCATGTGGCTTTTTCCTCTCAGCTTCCTTGCTGTGGCAAAGATTCAACAAATATTGGTTAGTGTCAAGTAGGTTTCAGTCTCTATTGGATACCTTGGCTTAGCGACACATGTTATTCTTGTTTGACACTTATTTAGAGCAACTTTTTCCATGACGGGTCCCATGGTGGGAGTTTATCTGTTAGGTGATCTTCAAATGTTAGTTGTTTGTTGGGATGAAAAGTGAAGCTACCTAAAGACTGTGTAAATCAATCTGATTCAGTGGGAATCCACTAGGGAACTTAAACAATAGATTGTTTTAAACAAATGCTTAAAATAATAAAATGATCTTAAAATGCTTGGCTCAATTTCTCTCCAAGGACTTTCCTGGATGCTCATTTGACAAGATGGTGGAGCAGTCTGATGATAAGATAGGGTTTTGGAATCTGGGTGCATATCTGTTAGGTAAGGTCAGAATTGGTTGGATAAGTTGCTTACTCTCCCAAGAGTCTGCATTTTTGTGAGACAGTGGACAGTTATGTTCATACTGTGGGAATTAAATTATGTACAGTGATTATCATAGTCATATTTTCAAAGCTTTATAATTGAGGAAAAAAGATAAATACATGTGGATAATTTTATCTTTTGGGAAAGAGAAGAAAAGTGGTTTGGACATTGGCAGATTTCTAAACTCCTTGTAACTTTGCACACTTCTGCCCAAACGCGCATCCCTCCAGGTGTAGTGCTTATGCTGAGGCTGAGGCCTGTGGTCTCACATTGTTCCTGCTCCCACTTTTTGATTTAATTTTAAAGTTCCATTGTTCTGTGACATTAAGATTGTTATCAGAATTCAAAGGTTGATGAGTCAAAGATCCTGGAGCACAACGTTCTTTTCTTTCACTTACTAAAACCTCGTATTTATTTTGAACACCAGGAAGCCCAGCCCTCTTTCTCTTCCCAAGGCTTATTGAGCTCCGAGGTTTCCTTTTTTCAGAACCATGTATAACACTGAAGTTTAGCTTTAAACTCGGCAAAAAATGTTCCCTTTTCTTTTCATGGTTGTTGGGTGAGCCCTTCAAGACATCTGTTGATATTTCTTGTTGTGAACTGGTAACGGTAGGAGCACCGGCTCATTGAAATAACTCAGCTCTGTATCACAGGGATTGAGCAGGAAGAGCAGGCAAGCACCCAGACCCTGATGTTCACTCAGGCCCAGGCAAGCATTGAATAGACTCTGAGGAGCCGGTCTCCGAGGACAGGGCCACATTGCTTGTTTCTCACCCTTACGCTGCTTAGGGTAGTGAACTGACTCTAGTGAAAGTCAATGCTTGCCCAGGTAAAACATCTTAGGGTGGAAATAGGGAAATGATAAATGAAAGACTATGGTGAAAATAAAGTGATTTCAAAAAGGTTAGCCATTATAAACTAAAAATGCCCTTTGAGTTGGATATAAAATGGAGGTTTTTGTAGTAACTCCTTTTGCAGTTGAATAACTTCTACCTAGACACAGTCTTCACTGAGGCCATTGTTCCTTTTTAAAAAAATTATTTTATTCTTGCTTATTGTATTGCTGTTGTACCAATGTTTTCCTTTTGCCCCATCGCCTGCCTCCACAGCCCATCTCCACCCCCTTGTCCATGTCCATGCATCACTCATACATGCTCTTCGACTACTTTTGGATTCATCATTTTTCTTGTTAAATTAAAACTCTTAGAATGATAGCTCTAGAGTGATGGATGATCGAAAAGCCTACAACACGGAATGTGTTTCTGAACTAAAAAAGAAAACACCTTTGGTAATGAGGATGAATGGGGAACTCTCATCAGCCTGAGGTTTTTTCTGTGTGAATCAGAGGGTTGGCCTTCAGTGGTGAAAGGGTGGGACGATGGAACCTGAACAGATACCTGAACTCATTCTTTTCTGCACCTAGAATCACCCCAGCTCATTACCCTTTACAAAATGATATTAATTCCATCATCATATATACATCTTAGCAACGGTGTAAAAGTGCTCTAATTCACGTCTGTGGTAGGATCTTAGTCTTCTTAGTCTCCTGGTTGTGAGCTTGCCAGTGTCAGTGCAGATATTGTTAGATGGAACAGGCACAGGGTGGTTGGGTTCACTGCTGAGACCTGCTGTGAACGCTTGCCATTTTTATCCTAGCATCACCTGAAGTTCTGGATTTTGTGAAGCAACTGAAAGCAGAACTGAATTCTCAAAGAGCTAGACACACTGGGCAAAACCTGATTATTCCTTTTGAAAGCTGATCCAGACTGGTAGAAGTTTAAATTTTTTTTTTTTACTTTCAATTAATTTTAATGAAGAAATATTAGGACACCTTGTTTTGGCTATTTTGAACCAAATCATTTCTTTTGGGAACATTACGGCTCCAAGGTAGAAGGAGAAAAATGAGGCACTGGCTTGTGTGTACACTTAAGAAACATTCTGTTTTCGGAATGAGAACTCAAACATAATTACTGCTTTGCTTGAGGAAGGACTTTCCACAAACTAATTAAACATCTTGGTAGGACATGTTGCCTTGGAAATGCCACCTTATGTGGAATTCATGAGCTCAGATTTCAGAGACAAGCCTTATCTCAACTCTTTCTCTTTCTACTTCCCTACTCTCCACTCCCATAAGTGTCTCACCTCTAAACAAGAAAATACTCCTTAGAGCATTAGCTCAGCTTTAGCACAGGTCATGGAACTCGAGTGAGCCAGAAACAGAGGGCCGTGCTCTGTGGGTTAGTGCTCAGGATGCACATTCCAGCCATTGGTAGTTGGACCTAGCTGACGACCTGACTTTGCTGAGTCATTTGGTCATGATCTGCTGGTTTTCTCATCCCTGAAGTAGGGTGGTGATACTATGTGCTTTCTTGGCATTCTGCAAATATTATTGAAATGGTAGTTGGTTAGCATTTTTAAGGAACATGCTATTAAAAAACCACCCTTAGTGACATTTCTTCAGGGCATAGAGCTCTTTTCGCAGTCAAAGCTATTCTACCTGCACAATATGCTCCTGAGCTTGGAAAAGAGAAGGACCTGGAACTTTAGAGGGTACCAAGTTTAGTGACAAGGCAATGTGCTGACTTGTAGGTAGAGAAGTGCCACCTTTCATTTGGCAATGGCCACCCACAAATGAAAACAAATAAAACTGTTATACCCCCATCATACCCAAACAAAAAAAAAATGGAAAGCTACTGTAGAAAAGAGCAAATATGAATGTGTCAAGGGGAGTGATTAATATCCTCTCTGCCCCTAAATGTGCTCTAATCAACACATTAGAAGATTAGAAGATTAGTACCTGGTTATTTCCATATGATGTGCTTACAGCAAAATCACACTCAGGCCATCAGAAGATGAAGAATTTTCATTAGAAAGTACCCACCAGAATCAATAGGCTTACAGTTGGAATGATAAATAGGAAATGGTGCTAGAAATTACTGTTCAACTTTAGCTGCTCTCCAAGATGCTGACGTGCTATGTGACCTGGCCATCATCACTGGGGCATGAAGGGATCAGTTCTGGTTCTGTGAACGACCTGTCAAACTCTGCAGCAATGAAAACAATAACTCTCTTAGAATCCTAAGGTTGAAGACCCCTTTTGTAACATTTCTACCCACAGAAATGAAATCTCTGTTTTGAAGAATGTGCACCAACACTGGAACAATAGGTCAGCACTTTAAAGTGCATTTAAATGACAAGAAATGGTCAGTGATCATCACAGAACCCAACCCCGTGCCATCAACAGGTGCACTTTGAGCTTGGAATGCTGTTATTTTTTGTAATCCAAGCTCATTAAACCTGTAAAAGGAAGAGTAGAGCCCTGCTTGTGGCCATTTCAAATAGAGTAATAACAGTTCTATCATTATTGACTCAAAGACAGCGATGTCTAATCATGTTATCATTTATTTACAGGTTCTTAGTAAATGGTATGCATGTTTATTGCTGTACTTGTTTGGATGTTAATTTACTGTCAGAGCAATTAAATATCAAGTCTTACCATTAGAGATTGACCCTTATCTCTAATAATTAGATTAATTAACTCTAATTATTAGAGTTAATAGAGTTAATTATTATCTCTAATAATTAATTAATTAATCTAGTAATTAGATTAATAATTAGATTATTAACTCTTATCATTAGGGCTTAGTTAGAGAGAGTCCGCTGGTTCAATTTAATGTTTGAATGTCGTCCGGGTGGCCTGAGACATCCTATTCTCCCTCTCCCTTAGAGACGTGTTTATATATATTGCTTCTTTAGAATCCTCCACAGGTAGCATCCTCTCCAGTTTTGAACATTTTGTTTGGACCTCAACAGTGTTCCCTTAAGGGAATTCTTACAGTGAGTTTCCATGTAGCTGGGCCAATGATAAAAAGGTACTAGTTCAGCAATTCACATCACACCTTTCCACCCGACTCTGCATGCTCTCCTATCAATAATGTGAGTTGATAAAGTTCCCAAATAAGCTTTTCCATCACCTGGCAGGTCTACTCTGAGGTTGCCTCTGTCCAGGTGTACCCATGTTCAGGTCACACTCCAGTGCAGGAAACTGTCAGTGCTGACAAGCAACTCTTGACAACTATTAGCTGATGACTCAGTTTTCATGCATCTGTTCTCCTAATGGAAGAATTGTTGGCACACACTTGGCTTTTTGAGTGAACCAAGGAAATAGACAGTGAAGCCTTCTGGTGAGTCAATGGTGGGTGGAAATGTTATTTCCATGTGGGAGGGATTTGTTTATATAGGCAAAGCATGTATTTATATGTGTGGGTTATTTAATAACTTAGTATATGTGAGTTTACGGAGGCCATGTATGATGCTTCTTTCTCTATTGCCAGAACACATTACTGTGTTATATAAACTTGGACCAGTCTTGCATGTTTCTGTTTTATACTTTAGCCTTAAATATACTAAATTAGGAAAACTTGCCATACGTAACACAGTAAGAGACTGTTTCAAGGGCTGGCTGTCACTTAGGTTAACATTTAACCATAAACCTAAAAGAAAAGCTACTGTCCTCTTTCCATGTTCATCCCAGAAGTATGAATTAGCCTCCTCCCCACGGTAAATTACATTTGGTACTGACCAGTCCTCCTGATCAGTAAATTTGGTAAGAAGGTGGTCAGAGGGACCACCTTCTTACCAAATTTAACCTACAGGTAGAATACTGCATGTCAATAACGGAGGTGAGCACAGTGTCTACTCACAAAATAAGGCATATAGAACTGTTTGAACTCTGCCGTCAAAAAGAACCAAAAACAGCCCGGTCAAAATATTGTCATCCTAAAAGCTTCGAGGATCAAGTTGGTGTTCTTTCCTTTTGAGGCCACACTGATCTACATAATCATTATGTAAAAAAAAATGCTTCACAGGCCTTGTAGGCAGAAATTAATAAGAGAAATCCTTAAAATACACAAGTTTATAAAACAGAGTCCAACTACCCACAGGACCATGGGCCTTATGGATGTGATTATCATAATGAAATGCACCCATTTAAAGCATCTGTGTGTTGTGCTAGGTGCCCCATAAAGTATATTAAGTTGGTATACATCTCGTTCTGTAAGAATTTAAAATCAAAGGCAGAATTTAAAATTAAAGTCATTGTCTCATAAAGGCAAAGAGTCCTAAATAGAGAGTCAGAGGGACCACCTTCTCCATAATTCATTTCACATATTTCAAAGAATTATTTTACATCTTGGAGCCCTGATCCCCAGTTGTGTTATGAATGGACTGAACTGCATCGTCATCCATGAGCCTTTCAGTTCCAAGGGTGTTTTGGAAAAGAAAATTATAGGTACTATAGAGCCATGCATTGTAAAAAAGAATTTTTACACAAAAATTATAAAAATAGTTTTAGCTTTTAAAGCAAGACATAGAAAAATTATAAAAATTGTATGATGAAGAAGCCATAAAGAAATAGAAAAAGAGAAAAAAATCCTGAACATTGATTTTTTAAATATAAAATTAATCAAATTGGTGTGGAACAACCTGAAAAAAAGTAAAAAAAAAAAAAAATACCATTTACCATAGCATCTAAAAGAATGAAATACTTAGGAAAAAAATTTATCAAAAGAAACACAAGACTTTGATACTGAGAACCATAATATGTCATTGAAAGAATTATGAAGGACCTGAAAAAAATGGAGGATACCCTGTGCTGATGGATTGGAGATCTCTGAGGCTGTACACCATTCACCTTTGTTCAGAGATAAATTGTAGGAGTAATTGAAGTGCACCTCTTGAGGATTACACCCCCTAGTTTTCAGTAGAAGGGTAACTGCTGATTTGAAGCTAACAAGAAGAATCTGACCACTGATCAATATGTCATAAGACAAGGGCCCTTTCACTTATTGACCCTGCCCACATCTTCTACATCCAGTTTTCCTGATGGTTCTTCTTCTTTTTTTTTTCAGATTTACATTTCCTTTTTATTTTTTCACTTTTAATATATTTTATTGATTATGCTATTACATTTGTCCCATTTCTCCCCCATCATTCCCCTCCACCCTGCACACCCCCTCCCACCCACATTCCCCCCTTTAGTTCATGTCCATGTGTCATAAGTTCTTTAGCTTCTACTTTTCCCACACTATTCTTGCCCTCCCCCTGTCTATTTTCTACCCACCATCTATGCTACTTATTCTCTGTACCTTTTCCCCCTTTCTCCTCCTCCCACTAACCCTCCCTGTTGCTAACCCTCCATATGATCTCCATTTCTGTGTTTCTGTTCCTGTTCTAGCTGTTTGCTTACTTTGCTTTTGTTTTAGGTGTGGTTGTTAATATCTGTGTTTGCTGTCTTTTTACTGTCATATTTTTTATCTTCTTTTTCTTAGATAAGTCCCCTTAACGTTTCATATAATAAGGGCTTGGTGATGATGAACTCCTTGAATTTGACCTTATCTGAGAAGCACTTTATCTGGCCTTCCATTCTAAATGACAGCTTTGCTGGATAGAGCAATCTTGAATGTAGGTCCTTGACTTTCATGACTTGGAATACTTCTTTCCAGCCCCTTCTTGCCTGTAAGGTCTCTTTTGAGAAATTAGCTAACAGTCTGATGGGAACTCCTTTGTAGGTGACTGTCCCCTTATCCCTTGCTACTTCTAGAATTCCCTCCTTCATTTTAATCTTGGCTAATGTAATTATGATGTGCCTTGATGTGTTCCTCCTTGGGTCCACCTTCTTTGGGATTCTGAGCTTCCTGGACTTCCTGGAAGTCTATTTTCTTTGCCAGATTGGGGAAGTTCTCCTTTATTATTTGTTCAAATAAGTTTTCCACTTGTTGCTCTTCCTCTTCCCCTTCTGGTACCCCTATAATTCGGATGTTGGGACGTTTAAAGATATCTTGGAGTTTCCTAAGCTTCTCATTTTTTTGAATTCTGGTTTCTTCAATGTTTTCTGTTTGTTTCTTTTTTTAATTTTAATTGTTGTACTTATACAGTTTTCTTTTACTCCCTTCCCAGCCCACCGCCCTAGCCCTCCCCACCTCCCTCCCATTTCCACACCCCCTAGTTTTTGTCCATGTGTCCTTTACACTTGTTGCTCTAAACCCTTCCCCTTTTCCCCTGAAATTCCCTCCCCTCTCCCCCCTGGTGATTGTCAGCCTGTTCTCAATTTCAGTGTCTTTGGTTATATTATGCTTGTTTGTTTGTTTTATTGATTAGGTTCCTGTTAAAGGTGAGATCATATGGTATTTGTCTTTCACCCCCTGGCTTATTTCACTTAGCATAATGCTCTCCAGTTCCATCCATGCTGTTGCAAATGGCAAGAGCTCCTTCTTTCTTTCTGCTATTTGTTTCTTTCTTCCTTCTGGTCCACTCCATTAATTTGAGCCCCAGTTTTCCTCCCATTACTATTGGTTCCCTGTGCATTTTCCTTCATTTCACTTATTGTAGCCTTCATTTGTTCATCTAATTTGTGACCAAAATCAACCAGTTCTGTGAGCATCCTGATCACCAGTGCTTTGAACTTTGATCTGATAGGTTGGCTATCTCTTGGTCGCTTACATGAATTGGCTCTGGGGCTTTGATCTGTTCTCCATTTGAGCCATTTTTGTTTTTTTGTTTTTTGTCTGGTTGCTGCTGTTATGTAGTGAGGGGTGGAGCCTTAGGTGTTCACCAGGGCAGGGCAGCCCATTGGCTGGGTTATGATGCTGTATGTGGGGGCGGGGTCTGAGAGGGAACAATGGCGTTTGCTCTGCTCTCAATCTGATTCCAGTCCCTTCGGCCACTTCCCCCAAGTAAACTGGGCCCTTCTGGTGCTGATTTTCATGTGGGTGGGCTTGTGTACATTCTAGGACCCTGTGGGTCTCTCCAACAAACTCTCCTGTGAGGCTGGGAGTCTTTCCTGGCACCTCAACTCCCACAAGAGTTTTCAATCTGTGTTTTTAGGTTTTATTTCCTTGTGCTGGGGCCCTGGATTGTGAAGTCTGTCTCACTCCCCGTTTTCATCAGGATTATCTGCACGTGAATGTGGGACTGCCTGGTCAGCCAGCTACCTTGAGCAGCCTCACTGGGTATGCCCATTGCCACCCCATGCCCAGGGTTTGCTAGCTATTACCTGTGCACCTGGTCTACCAACCTCCACTTTTTCCTGCCATGACTTCACCCCTCTTACTGGTCTGGATGAATGGTTGTCGGATTTCGGTACAGTTCAATTTTCTATCAGTTCTGGTTGTTTTGTTGCTTCTAAATCTCTGTTGTCCTTAATTTTGGTTGTGTGAGGAGGTACAGTGTGTCCACCTGTGCCTCCATCTTGGCCGGAAGTCTTCCTGATGGTTCTTATAGAAATATTTCAGTTTTCAGTTTTTTAACATTTGTAGAAGCTGCTTGTATGTTTTGGTGGCATTAAGCTTATAAACAACCATGTCCAGGTGCAGCTGATAATAAAAGCATTATCTATGGACTGAAGTAATTGACCTATGACTTCATAGGGGGCTCTTGACATAGAAGGACCCATATGAAAGTAAATCTCTTACTTCAATTGGTTCATTTTGTACAACCAAGTTAGTTGCCTTTGCATCAGCACGCATTTCTGAAATTCTTCATGAATCAATATTTCTCTGTATTTTGATGGGATATATCTAAGAAATAAAAATAAATGTCACCTATAACAAATCATGAAACCAAAAATTGCACTGAAAGTTTAAAAAAATAAAGTACTCTTAGACTTCTATAAAATTCTCCATGATGAAGATCTAACAGAAAGACTGACTATCCTAACAAGGTTTTTTTTTAATGATGTGACAGTGATAAAATTGGAAAGACTTTTTTTTCTTATTTGGGAGTATACTAAAACTTAGATGACCGTAGTGCTAGAAAATCTCCCTGCTTCAGCCTCCTCTCATTGAATAATTTATAAGTTTATAACTTGATCTGAAAACCTAAGTGAGGAATCACACTATATTATATTCCAATTTGGGGGAATATTCTCTAATATTTGAGTCATGTGAAATCTAGATTTTGGTGTCATCACACATTTGTAGGAGCTGCATTAGGTCCTCTATGAAGGAATCTCCTATTATTATATGTATGAACTTTTAAATGAAAAACTGATTTATTTCTTCAACTGTGTTTCTTTTTTTTTTTTTTGTTACTTCTTTGGCTTTTAATCAGAGACTTGGAAGATAGGAGAGAGGTGAGGTGAAATTGCTATCCTAGTTAGTTCTCTAACTACTGTTGGTCATCACTGGGAAATTAATGAAGACTTTATGTTCCCTTTTTCTATCTAGAAATACATGGAGATGTTGATATAGAGAATAACTACTCAGGACTCACAGAAAGAATTAGAATAGGCAGAATATTGTTCAAGACACTGGGTCATCAAGATGTAATGGGAACAAAGGGCTTAGATGGTACTTAGGAGAAGAAAAAGTAAATGAATGGCTGGGAAGGGTCAGCCTTCAAGAAGCCTTCTTGGATCAGTAATCAAGAAGGCTCTGATTGCTGTTGCTGGGAAATAAGCTCCTAAAATCCTCTGTGGACAGGTATTAAAGAACAGGAAATATTCCCATATTCCCAATACTCTGTGAATAAATCACAATGCATAGTTAATATAACATCAATCATCACGTTGCTTTTTAACATTTGGATGATCAGAAACCAGTAAAATTCTAGTGTTAATGATTATTAGGTAGTGAAAGAGGCAGGGGATGCCCTGATTGGCATGACTCAGTGGACTGAGCACTAGCCTTGGGCCAAAAGGTTGCTGGCTCAATTCCTGGTCAGGGCATATGCCTGGGTTGCAGTCCAGGTCCCCATTTTGGGGGTGTGCAAGAGGCAAGCAATCAACATTTCTCTCACACATCAATATTTATCTCCCTCTCTTTCTCCTCCTTTCCCTTTCAGTATAAATAAATAAATAAATATTAAAAAAGAAGCAGAGAGACTGTGAAATCCACATTTCAAAAAATCAGCCACAAAAGTAAAAATTTGAACTCTAGTGTCAAATGTCAGCCTAAAGATAGTGTTTATCAACTTTTCCTCCCATGACCTAACAGCAACAGTACTGACACTAAAGAGGTATTGTTCAACAGAAACAAAGAACTGGACAAGAAATAATCAGTGAACATGACATTAAAATATCTACAGAATTCAGAGAGTGGAAGAAGAGGTGGTGACTAATGATGTCAGTGAAGGAAACCATAGTCTAGCAGATCCTGAATGTTGCTACCATCAGATACATCATCTGTATGGTGGTAGACCAGAGGCTGCAGATTTGGAGAAACATTCCTGCTTTCTGTCATGCATTCTTCTCAACATAAACACATCCTGTCGGTCACATCCAGCAACTTGCACAGGGACCTGGGAAGCCTTTGTATCATCATATATAAATGAACAGCAAAAGACACAGTGATTTGAGAAAAGTCTGCAACACAGGAATGACTAGATGAAAAAAAATGCAGCAGAGGAAACAGAAACATCCAAGAATGGAAAAAGAATTAAAATGTTAAATTAGCAACCTTGGAAATATCTATAAAGACACTGAACGTGTAGGATAAGATCAGCACATTGTGAAACATGAACAATGAATTCCAGTTCAAGGCACTGACTGACCACGCACATGCCTATCTTCTTCCCCTTGACTCCATGAAAATATAGTAAAGACCAGAAAAAGATATAAACCTTCATGAAGACAGGATATCCCCTGGAAAATATGAGATTAGCATAGGTTTCAGGATGCTAGGAAGTAACCCAGAGAGCACTGGAGAATAATGAAGCAGATTGTGAGATCATGAGCTAGAAACACTTGAGTTCTTATTGTTCGCATGCCCCTGGTGAGGTCCAGGGAACATGAGTTGTAATAGATTGTTGCAGAAGTCTAGGAGAAAGGCCTGAGAGCCACGATGAGACTATCTACTTGTGAAAACCCATCTTATATGGTGGTCAATCCAGTAGAGGCTGCTACTAGAGAGGCAGACACAAAAGAGGCAAAAATTGGGCAATCATTTGGGAAGAAACACATCTTCCAATCATCAGCAAGAGACTTGAATAGGGGCTGCATAGCATGAGGTGAGGTCATGGACAAGTATGCCACAGGCAAGCTGGAGACCTAACAGGAGTAGCCAAGGTTTAAAACAACTGCAGATGGAAATATGTAAAGGGATGGAGGCAAAGAACAAGGAACAGTGACTGAGTTAAAAAACAAAATTTTGTTAAAAGAAAGCTGTCCTACTAGCAGTGTGTGGCATTGGTGGCTTCAGACACTGGCTTCGGTAGTATTTAGAGGGATGAAAAAAATACTGGAGTCCCTTTTTTCATGCATTTGCAATGACTCATCAAGGCTGAGCATTACCATTCTGATCTTCTTATGGACTACTTTTTTCAGTCGTTATGTTTGGCTCATTGTTCCATTACATCAAATATCAAGGTAGAAATAACTTTGCGGATTGTTCAGCATTCAGTACTGGAGAACTGTCTTTTAAATTAATACACTCAAGAAGTGTTAAGAACAAGAAATCCATTTGAACAATCAATTTCTCATAAAAAGTTTTCATTATTTTTCTACTAAAATTAGGTTATGTGCAAAAAACTTGTCTAGAGAAAGATTTCTTAACAAGAGTCAAGAAAGCACTAGCTCTAAAAAAGAGTTGCTGGTTTGGAGTACATAAAATTTAGGAACTTATTCTGCGAGAGGATACATTTAAGACCAATAAGGCAGGTAGGGTGACCAACCATCCTGATTTGCACAGGACTGAGGGGTTTCTCAGAATGTGATTTTTTGGTGCCCACACTGAAAGAGTTCTAGACAAATCAGAATGTCACTCCCAAGTCCAGCAGTATAAGGTGTGACAATATTTGCAACCTCTCTCTGACAAAGGGCTTATAAACTGAGACCACCCATGTTAACAGTTTAATTCTCAGGACTGAAAACAGACTACCTACAATTTCTTCTTGAACACTTTTGCTGAAAGAATGACAAGAGTGTAACCCAACAAATAACTTCATTGGTAGCTTCAGGAAACAACTTACAAGAAAATACAAATAACATACCTAGAGTTAAAAGGTGTCTGCTTCATCAGACATCAGGAAAATTCACATTAAGATCACCCAGCAGATGGGATCTGATGCAGACTCAGGCCAGCAGTGTCCGCAGCATTGTGGATGAGATTGTTACGGAAAATAATTCGGAAAATAATGACTCTGGCGCGATTCAGGGTAACGGAGTCAGGCTTTATTACATGCGCTGACCCAGAGGAGGCAGTCTCCAAATTCTGGGCCCCGAACCTTGGCTGAGCAGGGCTTTTATTGCTCTCCGGATGCCCTATCCTACGTGGCAAAAGCAGGAGGTACAGAAGCTGTTGCAAAAATAACTCTAGCCTTGAGGTGTCCTTATTGGAAGTTGGGTGTACAGAAACTAAAGCAGAAATTATGACTACCTAACCTAAACCCGACAGTTTTGCGGTTTCTAAGTAACCTAAACAAAACTCTTTCCCAGTTCCTGGTCCCTCTTCTGAGTCACCTTGTCCTAATTGACTTTTCTTCTACAAGATGAGACAAATTCACATGGACTACTGAGTCCTGTGGAGGAAAATGGATGGCACAGCCACTCTCTCAAGGGGAGAGCACACCAACCCTTGCCTTGACAAGCTTTTATTGCTTTTCTGTTCACATTTCATTGAGGATGGTCCTCATTTACTATGCATAGGTTCACTTTAGGTGGTTACCTTTTACAGAAAACAAAGGAGAGGATGTTGCTAATTACATCACAGAAGAAGGATATTTGCAAATGTAAAGGGAAAAGTAGTTGAACTGGTTACACTCATCCTTGGAAGGTTTAGCATAGATTTTAGGAAGTTACTTTAAAGATATGCAGTAAATGTTTGCTGCCTCAATTCAGAGTGAGGGAGTTTTAGCAAAAGACAAGTCTCAAAGCAGCCTAGGTACAATGCAGGCCTGATTCCCCACGGGAGAACCTATCCATGGGCGTGGGTCCTGGCCTTTCCGAGTGGGAGCTGGGCCCACACCACACAGAACGGTCTCCTATAGGGTTCAAATTAAAAAGTTTATACACTGTTGTGTGGTGATTGCCAGGGGAAGAGGTGGGGGGAAGTAGGGAAGAGTGTATGGGGGATAAATGGTGATGCTCAGAGGCTTGACTTGGGATGGTGAACACACAATACAGTGTACAGATGATGTGTTGTGGTATTGTGCACCTGAAACTTGTATAATTTGTAAACTAGTGTCACCCCAATAAATTCAATAAGAATGTAAGAAAATATATATAAAGTTTGTATACTGTTGATGGGAGAGTTGATTGGTACAGTCGCATTCAAAGGTAGTTTAGTATTATAAATAAAATATGCATATTTATATATTCTATTAGCCAGAATTTCCACTCCAAGATATAAGTCCCCAAGAAATGATAATTATATATACTAAAAGACATGTAGCAGAACATTAATATCAGTATTATTGTTACAACCCCAAATATCCACCAATGGTAGAGCAGAGAAAGTATCATACATATGTAAAATAGAATACCATGTAGAAATGAAAGTGAATGAACCACAGCTTTATACAACAATATAGATTAATTGCACAAACAATATTGGAGAAGTTCATCACAAAAAGAGTAGTTATTATATGATTCCATTAATATAGAGTTTAAAATTGCCCCCCAAAATCTCTAGTGTTGGAAATCAGGATAACGGTTACCTTTGGAGTGTTGCAACTTGAAGGTGTCTGAATGGGCTTGTGGGATGCTAGTAATATTTTATTTCTTGATGTAGGTAATTATTACACAGGTGACGTCTTCTTGTTATCCACTTTTCTGTATGTGTTTCACTTATCTATTGCTATGTAACAAACCTCTCCTACCTGAATAGCTTGAAACAATTACAGTTATTTATTTTTTTTCCCATGAATCCATTATTTGGGCAAGGTTTAGCATGGTAAACTTATCTCTGTCCTTTGTCGTGTGCTGGCTTGAGGAGCCAGGGTGACTTGGAATTATCTGAGGATGCTTTCACTCACCAGTGTAGCAGTTAACGTCAGCTATTGGCTAGACATACAAGTGGACTTTCCATAAGGCCTCTCCTCTTCCTTACGGCATGGTGGCTGGGTTCCAAGAGTCAGCACACGAACAGAATAGAAAAGGTACGTGTGATGTGCTAATGACCTACTGGCAATGTCACTTCTATCATATTCCAGCGGCTGAGGAAATTACAAAAGTCTATCCAAAAGGAGGGGCATACACCCTACCACTCAGTGGGAGGAATGTCAATGTCACCCATAGGCAGAGCATGTGAGATGGAACGTATTGTTATTATTGTGGCTTTCTTTGGAAAATGCAATTTGCGGCTCTGTTTTATAGCTTTAAAAAGCATCACAGTAATGACAAATTAAAATATAAAATACCAACCTCTGGTGATTATTTCAAAGTAGGAGTCAATGGGACAATCACCAAAGACGCAATGAAGTGACCTTCATAAGGAAAGTTTACTGAGTCCCAGGGGTGTAAATGAGTAGACAAGGTCCTTTTCAAGAAACTGACGTAGGAAGACATATAACTTCATCATAATTTCAGTGCTGTTGTTTAACTTTGGTGCGTGCAGGGTGCTGCACAGAAGTTCTTAGAAGACTTTGGTCTCTGATGGAAGGCACCTGAAAATATTTCCCATCACACTGCTTCCCAGTGGGTGTTGCCTACTTTTATGTGGCCTAAATAGTCCATGTGTGTTCATTGTGTCTCTGAATGTGGTGTGCGAGTCTGCTGACTGCTGGCCTCCGGTGAGCCCCATTCTTGCTGTTTATGTTATGATCATTTAAATAACCATGGTACTTAATCTCCCAAGTATACCACTCTGGAGGTTGTACAGGTTCAGCTGAAATTAAAGCAAACTGGGGCAGTGTACTTGGTTACAGAATACAGCAGTGTGTCCTACAAAGGGCAGCATCTCTGGCAGAAGAAGGCTATATTTAACTCACTCTTTTTTAATTGCTTTGATGTAGCACTATGAGCGTTGAAATTTAATCTCATAAGAACCAGTCTCTTTTTATAGATGTCAGGCCTTTCTCAGGTTAAAAAAAATGCATTTACCTCATTTCAGCTGAGAACAAATACTCTACCATGCAGAAGAATATTAACAGGAAATAGATCATCTTAAAATGATGCCTGCTCCAGCAACACTTAAAGTACAGATGATAAGTGAATAAATGTCACCGTAAATGTGTTTACACATTATCTTCCCCTGTTATGAATGCACATGAATGCAGGTCATGGGGTGTGATTGTGTGAACTTGGAGCAGTAGCTACATGGAGACTTTGAGAACGTGTTTCTGTGCCTGCGCTCACCACATGAGCAGTGTGAACGGGACGGCCCATGTGCAAGGACACCTCTGGCTGGAAAACTGTGCGACAGGCATTCACACCTTAGAGCACTTTTCTTGTCCTCGGCTTCTTCTATTGTTGGGACGTTTTGGTCTGAATCCAAAATGCAATTTACTTCTTTTTAGATCGTAAGTAAAAAATGTGTGTTAAGATGGGTCCAGGAATGGCCAGCTTTTCATATGTTTGGAGATGGTTCTCACTCTCCTTTCCCGGAGAGGACGTTTCTGTGTTCTCTGCCAGCTCTCCCTGGTTTTGACATAGTTGAGTCATCACTACTGGATGTTTCTTATTCTCTGTGATGCAATGAGGAGCCTGTTGTGGGGGCTGTGTTGGGCACTCACACACATGTTTTCACTCCATTTTCACTTCACCTGCTGAGACAGATAATGTGAACCAGGAATCTGAACAGCAAGGTTTGACAAATTGCCCCAAAACCACAGAGGATGATGGCACAAGCCGTCTCCCCCATCAGAGCCATTAAACATCACCCTGGGTCTCCCCACTTCTCTCCCCGCTTCTGGAAGTGGGTAGTTCTCACCAATACCGATGAAAGGAATTTGTATTGTCTACACCAGCCACAGCCGTATTTGAATGACACCAGGATCCCCTGGGAGAGATATAAAAACAGATTTACAAATCTTCCTCAGTTTCAGATGCCGCAGGTCTGGGAGAAGCCTGAGAATCTTTGTTTCTGACAAGTCCCTGAGCTGCGATGCTGCTGGTCTGAGGACCAGGTGGAGGAGCACTAATCTGGGGAGTCCCTGGTGCTGGTGGCAAGACCCTGTTGTCAGAGCAGCACCACAGCAATTAACAAGAAAACAGTAGAAACACTGCCTCCTCCAGGAGGCCTGCCCTGATGCAGCAAGGTCCTGTGACCATTGCACCACCCGTTTCCCCATAGGTACCACTTCTGATGCCACGACCCACTTTGTAACCTCTGTTACTACATTAATCACACTATAGTAAAAATATTTCCTCTCCCTTCCCTATTGTTAGACTGAGGAGTCTGTGAGGGCAGAAGACACTTCGTTTCTACCTGTACCCCTGCCACCAAATCAAGTACCTGAGATTCTGCAGACACTTGGTAACTTCAGAATGAATGAGAGAATAAATATGACATGGTAACTACTTCTGTAGGTAACAGACAGCTATGGAAATGACTATTATGCCTGAAAACATAAAGATTCAAAAAAGATTTGAAAGGTGTGGCATGAAGTGAAAGAGACAACACAGAATTTCAAATTCAGGCTCAAAAGGCATTGGAAACAGTCCCCGTTGAAGCTGACCTAACATCTTAGGGGTTTTAATTAAATCTTAGATCAGTAGAATCAATAGTCTAAAGTAGCAACTAGAACAATTAATAAACCATGAGGCTTGTACATCAGAGTGTTTATATTTAATGTAGTTGTATAATTTGCTGCTTTTTAGCCTAGAAATGTTGCAATAGCAACGTTGGGAGAGCAGAGCCCCATAGGATCCTTGCACCAAAGCCAGGTTAGCTGACAAGTCGGAGCCAACTGTCTGTTCCCATTTCAATTTTACTTCAGAAAGATTGCATTGATTTTTTTTAATTTAAGAGCTTCAAACTTTCCAGTGCAGTTTCCTTTTTCTATTCCTCACTTGGAGGAAGCTGTAGGCAACTTTTTATTACAGTGTTCCTCGTTGAAAATAGGCTTTCATTGTCCATGATTCTTTTTACTGACTTCTAATATTTTCAAGTGGATCTCTTTTGAACTAAAGGTTCATAAATTGAGTATTAGTTCGGGTGAGGGCGTTGCTGAAGGGAAGAATGTTCAAATGAAAACCATTTACTTTTTCTAGCGAATGATGTAGAGATAACTAATTTCCTGTTAGAAAATATAACCAAAGACACTGAAATTGAGAACAGGCTGACAGGGACCAGAGGGGACAGGGGAGGGAATTTCAGGGGAAAGGGGTGAAGGGTTTGCAGGCACAAGTATAAAGGACACATGGACAATAACAAGGGGTTGGGGGTGAAAACAGGGGAGGGAGGTGGGGAGGACTGGGGTTTTGGGCTGGGGTGGGGGAAAAAGGCAGAAACCTGTACTTGAACAACAATTAAAAAATAAATAAATCTAAAACTAAATATTTTAGGAAATATTAGAATTTAATAACTGACATTTAAAATTGGTATTAGCTTCAGAAAAAAAGTAAGAATGGAATAAAGAAGTGGGAAAATGCTAGGCAATCGAGTATTCCCTTTCGATGTGGATTGGGATGATTAACACAAATGCCAGAGAGAAGTTGATGCTCTTTTTATTTTCATGACATAATTCTATTCCTATTTTTCTTGCACATCTCTGAATACTCATTCTCTGTTTTTCTTGCCGGGCATTTATTTCTGGGCCACCAACTCTCCAATCCTGGGCTGTCTGTAGTTTCCTCCAGAATGAGTCCTTTCCCATGGTAATTTTTAACAACTTTAAATTTCACCATTATCTAGCCCATTTTAGTGCAGAATATCCAGGAGTTTTTTTTACTACCTCAAATCCAATCCCATATTTCTGCCTAATTCCACATAAATGTCCTTCATTCCCTCAAACTCAGCATTTCCTCAAATGGGATTCTTTGTCTTTCTGTTCCAATCAGATCTCCCTCCTATATTCTCTGGCTGTATGAAAACACAAGAATTTTCTCACTCACTTAAATTTAAACTTTTACATGAGCTTTGGAATATTCTCTTCTTCCATATAAATCCCATTGGTATTTCTTAGAAGACTTCCTTCTCTTTCATACCATGGCTATTGCCCAAGTCTACCCTATTCTGCTGACTTCTGCCATTGTCCCACTGTCCTGAGCCTACCAGCTCCTTCCCACTAAACCCATAGCGACACCTACCTACTGCATCTTGTGCATGTCGATCTGACCAGAGCATGCTTAGGATTTCACTCAAGCCAGAGCTTCAAGTGGTGATTAGATGGACAAAAGGGGTGGTGGATCGGGACAGCTGAGGTTTGTACCTGTGTATGTAGGTGACGGGCAGGGATATAGAACAGCAAGAGAAGCAGAGACACTAAGCCACCAGTGGAGAGGTGCTGGGTTGAGAGAGAGAGAGAGAGAGAGAGAGAGAGAGAGAAGAGCCTCACCTGCTGGCCTTCTTGTCCTTAGATGTTTAAACTTGGAGCTTGTATTCTTGCAAGTCTCTTTTTTAAAGTTACCTGAGATTTGGTTTTGGGGGAACAAACATGTCCCTATTCAGATGCTATCTTCCCAGTCACATGTGAACATTAGCCATCACTTATTTATTTTTTAAATATTTTGTTTTGTTTGTTTTTATAAAGGGAGGGAAAACCAGGGAGAAAGGGAGGGAGAGAAACATTAATGTGTGGTTGCCTCTCATGTGCCCTGAAACACAGGCATGTGCCCTGACTGGGAATCGAACTGGCGACCCTTTGGTTTGCAGGCCAGTGCTCAATCCACTGAGACACACCAGTCAGGGTGAGACATCACTTCTTACTTGACCTCATTAATGCTGAGATCTGGGGATTTAAACCATCCTTGTGCATCTGCTAGATTAATATTCCTGAGTAAATATACCAGGGCTCTGTTAAGAAACCTAACCCTTTAGATGCGCCCCTCTGAAAGTTACAAAAAAACAAAGCTCCTGTTCCTGGCTTTTATTGCTTAGAAAATATAGATTCTGATTTACACATCCAATCCAATTTCTCCCTTTTACCAATATAAATCCTCCACTTGGGCTGGTTTGCTGTTGGGTTTGTCCCAGAAATGCCACATTTCCCTTTAATTCCACACCATAACTAATAATACTGCCTTCATCTGTCATGCTTTTCCATGGTCTCCATCACCTGCCCAGGTCCCACCTGTTCACATGACACCATGGGTATGATAAGACTATAAACATGCACTTGACTATGCCTACTAGTTCTTTAAGACTCAGCTCACATGTTATCAAGTTCAAAAAGCTTTCCCTAACCCTGTTCTTTTTTAAATATATAGTCTTTATTTTATTTTTTCCATTATCATTTTGTCCCCTCATTATCCCCTCCAACCATAAATCACCAACCTGTTGTTTATGTGTATGAGTCTTTTTGCTATTTTGCTCACTCCCTCCACCCCCTGCCCACTAGCTGTCATCTGTTTTCCATCTACGAGTCTGTCTCTGTTTGGCTTGTTAGTTCAGTTTGTTCATTAGATTTCACATATGAGTGAAATCATTTGATATTTGTCTTTAACATATTCACTTAGCATAATGTTCTCCAGGTCCATCCGTACTGTTGCAAAGGGTAAATTTTCCTTCTTTTTCACAGCCAAGTAGAATACCATTGCATAAATGCCCCATAGTTGTTTTATCCACTCATCTATTGATGGACACTTGGGCTGCTTCCATATCTTGGCAATTGCAAATAACACTGCAATGCACATAGGGATGCTTATGCTCTCTTGAATTATTGTTTTGGGTTTCTTCAGATATACTCCCAGAAGTGGGATTGCTGGGTCAAAAAGCAGATATATTTTTAATTTTTTGAAGTATCTCCACACTGTTCTCCACAGAGTCTGCACCAGTCTGCATTCCCACCAACAGTCTAAAAGGGTTCCCTTTTCTCCACATCCTTGCCAGCAATTGTTTTTTGATTTATTGTTGATAGCCATTCTGACAGGTGTGAGATAGTATCTCATTGAGGTTTTACTGGCATTTCTCTGATCATTAGTGATGTTGGGCATATTTTCATATGTCTATTGATCATCTGTATGTCCTCTTTAAAAAGTCTACTCAGGAACCTTGCCCATTTTTAATTGGGTTGTTTGTTTTTTTGGTGTTCAGTTTTGTAACTACTTTGTAAATTTTGAATATTAAAATTATCAGATGTGTCAGTGAATATATTCTACAATCCTGTGGGGTGTCTTTTATTTTGCCTTTTTCCCATTTAAAAAAATTTTATTGTTGTTCAAGTACTGTTGTCAGGCTTTTCTTCCCATCTCCCCCACCACCCCAGCCATCCTCACCTCCCTCCCCTGATTACACACACCTTGTTTTTGTCCATGTGTCCTTTAAAGATGCTCCTGAGAACCCTTCACACTTTTCTTCCCATTATCCCCTCCCACTATCCCTGTGGTTACTATTCATATGTGCTTAATTTCAATGTCTCTGGTTATATTTTGCTTGCTTGGTTGTTCTGTAGATTAGGTTCCACTTAACGGAGAGATCATATGGTATTTGTCTTTCATTGCCTGACTTATTTTACTTAGCATAGTGTTGTAAGGCTCCATCCATGCTGTTGCTAACAGTAGGAGCTCCTTCTTTCTTCTCCTGCATAGTATTCCATTGTGTAAATGTACCATAGTTTTTGGATCCACTCATTTACTGATGGGCACTTAGGCTATTTCCAGCACTTGGCTATTGTAGATTGTGCTGCTATGAAAATTGGGGTGCATAGGTTCTTTTGGATTGGTGTTTCATCATTCTTAAGATATAATCCTAGCAATGGAATTGCCAGGTCAAAAGGCAGTTCCATTTTTAGTTCTCTGAGGAAATTCCATACAATTTTCTACAGTGGCTGCACCAGTCTACAATCCCACCAACAGTGCAGGTGGATTCCCTTTTCTCCACATCCTCTCCAACACCTGTTTATTGTTTTGTTTATGATGGCCATTCTGACTGGTGTGAAGTGATATCTCATTGTGGATTTAATTTGCATCTCCTGATGGCTTTTTGTTTGTTTTCCTAGACTGGAATCATGTGAATTCTTTATATATTTAGGAGATGAAACCCTTGTCTGAGTTATCATTGGCAAATATGTTTTCCCATATGGTTGGTTCTCTTTTCATTTTAATGCTGTTGTCTTTAGCTGTGCAGAAGCTTTTTATTTTGATAAGATCCCATTTATATATTCTTTCCTTTGTGTCCCTTTCTCTAGGAGATATATCAGTGAAAATATTGCTGCATGGAGTATCTGAGATTTTCCTGCCTATGTTCTCCTCTAGAGCTTTTATGGTGTCAAGAATTATATTGAAATCTTTTATTCATCTTGAATTTATTTTTGTGTATTGTGTAAATTGGTGATCAAGTTATGCTTTTTTTCCATGTAGCTGTCCAGTTCTCCAAACACAATTTGTTGAAGAGGCTATTCTTATTCCATTTTATGCTCCTGCCCACTTTGTCAAGTATTAATTGACCATAGAGACTTGGGTTTATTTCTGGGCTCTCTGTTCTGTTCCATTTGTCTATGTGTTGTTCTTATGCCAGTACCAGCCTGTTTTGATTACAGTGTCCTTATAATATAGTTTGATATCAGGTATTGTGATCCCTCTTACTTTGTTCTTCATTCTCAAAATTCCTGCAGCTATTCAGGGTCATTCATGGTTCCATATGCCACTGGTACTTTAACAGGTTTGCATTGAATCTATAAATTATTTTGGGTAGTATGGACATTTTGATGATGTTCAGTCTTCCATTCCATGAACACGGTATACACTTCCATTTGTTTATATAGTTGTTTGTACCTTAACTTCTTTCTTCAGTGTTTTGTATTTTTCTGTGTACAGGTCTTTTACTTCCTTGGTTAGTTTTTTTCCTAGGTACTTTATTTGTCTTGTTGCTATATCAAATGGGATTTTTTTGTGTGTGTGATTTCTGTTTCTGATATTTCACTGTTGGTGTACAAAAATGCCTTTGATTTCTGAATATTGACTTTGAACCCTGCTGTTTTGCCAAATTCATTTATTAGGCAGGGCAATTTTTTGGTGGAGTCTATAGAATATTCCATGTACACTATCATGTCATCTGCAAACAATGACAGTTTTATTTCCTCCTTTCCAATTTGGATGCATTTTATATCCTTTTCTTGTTTGATTGCTATGGCTAGGACTTCCAAAACTATGTTGAATAGGAGTGGCAAAAGTGAACAGCCTTGTCTTATTCCTGATCTTATTGGGAATGTTTCTAGTTTTTGCCCAATGAGTAAGATGTTGGTTGTAGGTCTCTCATATGTAGCCTTTATAGGCCATATAGGCCAGGTTGAGGAATGCTCCCTCTATGCCTACTTTGCTGAGTGTTTTAATCATAAATGGGTGCTATATCTTATCAAATGCTTTTTCTGCATCTGTTGATATGATCATGTGATTTTTGTCTTTCTTTTTTTATCTGATGTATTATGTTTATTGATTTGTGAATATTGTACTGTCCTTGCATCCCTGGGATGAATCCCACTTGATCATGGTGTATGATCTTTTTAATGTATTTCAGATGTGGTTTATGAATATTTTGTTGAGGATTTTAGGGTCTATGTTCATCAGCACTTTTGCCATGAAGTTTTCTTTCTTTGTTATGTCATAATATGGTTTTTGGATTAGATGATTCTGGCTTCAAAGAGAGAGATTGAGAGTCCTCCATCATCTTAGATTTTTTTGGAATAGTCTGTGAAGGACAGGGGTTAACTCTTCCTTAAATGCTTTATAAAATTCTCCTGTGAAACAATCTAGTCCAGGGCTTTTGTATGTTGGCATTTTTTTTTATTACTGCTTAATTTTGTCAGCGGTTATTGGTCTGTTCAGACTTTCTGCTGCTTCTTCATTCACTTTTGGTAGATTATATTTTCCTAGAAATTTGCCCATTTCATCTAGGTTTTCAAGTTTCTTGACAAAGAGTTCTTCATAGTAATTTCTTACAATCCTTTGTATTTCTGTGGTATCAGTTGTAATCTCTCCTCTTTTATTTCTGATTCTGTTTTTTTAGGTCCTCTGTCTTTTTTTCTTGATGAGTCTGCTTAAAGGCTTGTTGATTTTGCTTATCTTTTCAAAGAACCAGCTCCTGGATCTATTGATCCTTAGAATTGTTCCCTTCTCTCCATATTGTTTATTTTTACCCTGATCTTGATTATTTCCTTCCTTCTACTTGCTCTGGGCTATCTTTGTTGTTGTTTCTCCAGTTCTTGTAGGTGTAGGGCTAGGTTGTTTGTTGAACTGTTTCTATCTTTTTTAGGTAGGTATGTATCACTATGAACTTCTCTCTCAGGACTGTCTTCTCTGTGCCCATAATTTTTGGATTGTTATGAGTTCATTTTCATTTGTTTCCAGAAACTTTTTGATTTCTTTCTTGATGTCATTCTTGACCCATTCACTGCTTAATAGCACTCTATTCAATCTCCATTAGTTTGAGTTTTTTTTTAAATTTTTTCCTTGAGGTTGGTTTCTAGTTTCAGTCCATTGTGGTTGGAGAAAATGCTTGAAATGATTTCAATTTTCTTGAATATGTGGAAGCTTGTTTTGTGTCCTAACATGTAGTCTATCTTTGAAAATGTTCCATGTGCATTTGAAAAGAATGTGTATTTTGCTTCTTTTGAATGAACGACTCTCTATATACCAGTTAAGTCCATTTGATCTAGGACATTGATCAATGCTGCAATATCCTTGTTGATATTGTTTGGAAGATCTATTTATTTTTGATAGTGGTGTGTTTAAGTCCCATACTATATTAGTATTGCTATCTATATCTTTCTTGAAGTCCTCCAAGATTTTCCTTATGCATTTGGGTGCACATATCATATGTTGGATGCACATATATTTACAGTGTTTTTTCTTCTTGATGGATTCTTTCCTTGAGTGTCCTTCTGGGGCTCTTTTTTGTGTTCCTTGTTTAAAAGTTTATTTTGTCTGATATGAGTATTGCTACGCAGTTTTTCTTTCCTGTCCATTTGCTTGGAAAATTTGTTCCCAACCCTTCTCTTTCAGTCTGTGTAGGTCTTTTGTTCTGAGGTGGGTCTCTTGTAGGCAGTATATGTGTGGGTCATGTTTTCTTATCCATTCAGGTATTCTATGTCTTTTGATTGTAGCATTTAATCTATTAACATTTAAAGTTATTATTGATAGATATTTGTTCATTTTTACCCCCTTTGTACCTGTGTTCCTCTCTCTTTCACTCTTTTCCTCTCTGCTCTTATATTATTCTTTTTAGTAAATCTTGTAGGGTTGGTTTGGTTGAGATGTATTTTTTCAGCCTTCTTTTATCTGGGAAAATCCTTATTTCACCTTCCATTTAATTGAGATCCTTGCTGGATAGACTAATCTGGTTGCAGACCTTTGTTTTTCATTACTTGGTATATCTCTTGCCATTCTCTCCTGGATTGTAGTGTTTTTCTTTAGAAATCAGCTGCTACCCTTATTGGAGTACCTTTGTATGTTACTTCTTGTTTCTCCCTTGCTGCTTTTAAGACTCTCTCTTTGTCTTTAATACTTGGCAATTTAGTTATTATCCATCTTGGAGTTGGCCTCTTTGGGTTCACGCTAATTGGGACTCTGTGCTTCCTGAACTTTCATGTTTTTTTCCCTCTTTAGAAAGTTTAGAAAGTTTTTCTGATTATATTTTCAAACAGGGTTTCTACCCCTGGTTCCTCTTCTTCTCCTTCTGATATCTTATGATTTGAATGTTTTTGCATTTCAAGGTATCTTGGAGTTCCCTTAGGCTATCTTCATATTTTTTTAGTCTGTTTTCATGCAGCTGATCTACCTGGGTGTTTCTTTTCACCTTGTCTTCCAGCTTACTGATTCGGTCCTGTGCTTCATCCAGCCTGCTTGTAATTCCTTCTAGTTTGGTTTTTATTCCCAAAATTTTATTGTTCACTTTTTCCTGGTTTTTGTTTATAGCTTCTATTTCCTTTTTCATGCTGATGTAATTCTCACTCAGTTCCTTGTAGTTGTCTGTGAGTTCCTTGAGCACCATTATAAATATTATTTTGAATTCTATATCTGATAATTTGCTTACCTCCATTTCATTTATCTCTTTTAGTGGGGAGTCTTCCATTCCTTCTGATTGCAGGTTGTTTTTTTGTCTCCCCATTTCAGAAGACTTTTTTTGTTTGTTTCTGTGCTTCCTGATGTTTCACTTTGCTAGCTGTCTTTGTAGGGTGAACTTCTATGGTAGGAATTCTATGGGATTCAGTGGTGTGTTCTCTTTGATATCCCTGTCTGAATGCTCTAGGTTTGCCTTTTCTTCTGTGTGACTTTGGGTTTTTACCTTAGGTGGCTCCATTGTTGGGGGGTTCTCTCCTCCAGCAGGTATACTAATGTTTGCAGCTCCCACCTATTCTTGAATGTGATCAGTGGCAGAGGGTTGGTAAAATGAATTAAGACAGCAGGAGAGTATTCTATGGGATTTAAAGTACCAACAAATAGAGAAGAGATAGGAGATTCTTTGGATAAATACAGTGTTAACTGTGATATTTCACCTAACTAGCCACTTTTTATGAAAAGTGAAAGAAAGATAAGACTCTTGTTAGAGGGAAGGAGGATTGTGAACTGAATCCAGAAAACAGAGTGCTTGTGCAATGTTAGATGATGAGATATAGTGAGAGTAAGGGATAGAAAGTAGTGGTATTGTGAGAAAGAATAGAGTTAACCCAACAATAATAAAGCTCAGGAATACAATGAAATGGGCTGAGATCAGGGAGGGGTGCTCAGTAGTATTTACAATTGTATGGAACAACAATCATTTACAATAATACTGGAACAACAATAATATGACAAGAAATATATGACTTGGATAACAAAAATAGAAACTACACTATCAAGAGTAGTATGTTATTGGAACATGAGTGAAGTGAAAGAAGGAAAATTAAGATACAATATGAAAGAGATAATAAGAAAAACCAGTCAAACAATCCAATTAAACAGAGAAATAAAATAAAGTAATCAGAAAGAAGAGAAATAAAAAATATTAATAAAATAAAACGTAAAACTATTGAAAAAATAATACAAATAAACAATAAAATGTCAGTTCTATGGGATAGCAAAGTGGAATTTGCCTCAGTTTTTCAGTTTTGGGGGTTAGCCCTGTGCTTCTCCTTTGGATCTCTTTCTGGCCCTTCCCCAACTCCAGGTCTTATTATCTCATTTGAGGAAAGAAAAGAGAGAGAGAGAGAGAGAGAGAGAGAGAGAGAAGCGTCTTGCTGACTTTAAACCCGTCCAGGGAGTTCTGCTTATCTTCCTGGATGCCCCATGAAGAGGGAGGTTGGGCTTCACTTTTCTCCCTTTCTATGTTTTTGCCAGGATGGGGGCAAGGTCTGGGCCACAATATTCATAACTGCCCAGCCTCCAGCCCAGGTCCTCCTTGAGCTGTGGGTGCCCCCACTGTCCATCTGCTCCAGGCCTGTGCCTTTAATCCACCAGTTGCTCCAAGATCGTGTGGTGTACCTCCTCCTTGCTCTTTGCAAGGCCACTGTGGCCGAAGCCACCACCAGCAAGCAGGGCCAGTCAGCCTCCAGATGAGCAGTGTGAGTACACCCTAAAATTAGCCTTGGGGCAAATGGTGCCAGAATCAGCTGCAGGGTAAGGGGCACCACTCTTCCCGAAGGCAAGTGTTGCCACTCAGCTGCCAGCTAGCAGCCTGAGCCAAGCACGGGTGAGCATCTCAGATTACCCTATGGGCAAGCCAGCTGCTGCTCAAGAGTTCCTTACAAAGCAGTTACCAGCCCCCCCCTTTTTTTTTTTAAAAGTCTCTTGTTTAAGCCCTCCATTCTTACCAAGTGCCAGACTTTCCACACAGCCCAACTTACTTTTTTTTTAAAGTATATTATATTGATTATGCTATTACAGTTTTCCCAATTTTCCCCCTTTATCCTCCCTCCGCACTGCATCTCCCTACCCTCCATAATTTCCCCCCTTAGTTCACGTCCATGGCTTGTTCATATAAGTTCTTTGAATTCTGTTTCCTATACCATTCTTGACCTCTCCCCATCTATTTTATGTCTACCAATTATGCTTCTCATTCCCTGTACCTTCCTCCCCCATTCTTCCTCTCCATTCCCCACTGAAAACCCTCCATGTGATGTCCATTTCTCTGATTCTGTTCCTGTTGTAATTGCTTAGTTTTTGTTTTTGTAGTGGTTGTTTTTTAGGTTCATTTGTTGATAGTTGTGAGTTTGTTGTCATGTTACTGTTCATAGTTTTTTTTTATCTTCTTCAATTTCTTAGATAAGTCCCTTTAATGTTTCCTATAATAAGGGCTTGGTGATGATGATACCCTTCAACTTGACCTTATCTGGGAAGTACTTTATCTACCCTTCCATTCTCAATGATAGCTTTGCCTGATAAAGTAATCTTGGATGTAGGTCCTTGCCTTTCATGATTTCAAATACTTCTTTCTAGCCCCTTCTTGCCTGCATGGTTTCTTTTGAGATATCAGCTAATTGTCTTATGGGAACTCCTTTGTAGGTAACCCTCTCCTTTCCTCTTGCTGCTCTTAAGATTCTCTCTTTATCTTTATTCTTGGGTAACTTAATGATGATGTGCCTTGGTGTGTTCCTCTTTGGGTCCAACTTCTTTGGGACTCTCTGGGCTTTCTGGACTTCCTGAAGTCTATTTTCTTTACCAGATTGGGGAAGTTTTCCTTCATTATTTGTTCAAATAAGTTTTCAATTTCTTGCTCTTATTCTTCTTCTTTAGACACCCCTATCATTCAGATATTGGAACATTTAAAGTTGTCCCAGAGGTTCCTAAGCCTGTTCTCATTGTTTTGAATTCTTGTTTCTTAATTCTGTTCTGGTTGGATGTTTATTTCTTCCTTTTGTTCTACATTGTTGATTTGAGTCCAGGTTTCCTTCCTGTCACTGTTGGTTCCCTGAATATTTTGCTTTATTTCACTTTGGGTATCTTTCATTTGCTCTTTCACTTGGTGACCAAGCTCAATCAGTTCTGTGAGCATTTTGAT
This sequence comes from Anoura caudifer, assembly GCA_004027475.1. Lineage (NCBI taxonomy): Eukaryota > Metazoa > Chordata > Mammalia > Chiroptera > Phyllostomidae > Anoura > Anoura caudifer. The sequence goes on along the minus strand of PVKU01005415.1, from coordinate 43,720 downwards.
TACCAGGGCTTTAAACTCTCCATCAGATAGGTTGGCTTTCTCCTCATCGCTTAGCTCTCTTTCTGGAGTTTTGCTCTGCTTTTTCATTTGGGCCATATTTCATTGTCTTGGCACACTTGAGAAGTTGAAAGGGGGCGGGGCCTTAGGTGTTCTCCAGGGCAGGGCAGCCATCTTGCTGCACTGGGGCACACTGTCTGTGGGGGAGAGGCCAGAGAGGGAACTATGCAGCACGCTTGCTTGACTCTAGCCCCACTTTTCAAAGAACTCTCATGTGAGACTGGGAGTTTCTCCCACCGTGGCAACCCCCGCTGTAGTCCACAGTCAGCTCTGAGTCTCAGTTTCCTGTACAGTCAGCCATGCACATGTGGTATACTGCCTTGCCACGGGTCCTTTCAGCCAGCCCTGCCCTCATGGTCCATCCCCTTGTAGGGGGTTCTCTCCGTCCTCCTGTCTTACTTTTCTGGTGGGTTTGGTTGACTGTTTCTTTAATTCCTTGGTTGTCAGAGTTCCATGCAATCTGATTTTCCGGCACTTCTGGTTGTTTATTGATTTTAGATTGGTTGTTGTCCTCCTTTTGGTTGTGTGAGGAAGTGAAAGGTTTCTACCTATGCCTCCATCTTGGCCGTAACAGAGCCCAACTTTCTAACCAGACTGGAGACTATCTGGGTTAGGGTCTGACATGGCCCAACTCTTCTCCCTTCTCCAGGTTTCACTAGCTCCCCAATTTCTCTGGTAATGACGTAGCCAGCATCCACAGTCCCAGCAGATATACATCACCTTTGTGTGTCTCCCACTTCATCTCTATTCCCCCCAGCAATTTCAAGCATCCACGTCCCTCCTGGTGCCAAGCTGCCCTCCCAGCTCTGGTTGGGAGACGCTGGTGACCTTACTCTTCTCCCCATATCCTGCAGCAGGCGCCAAGTGGGGCCCATAGCAGCCTAGGTCCCTGAGCAGCTCCCAGGGACCTTAGCATCCCAATGAAATCTCGTCACTGTATGTTTTTCAATATCCTCTACAATTTTTGGCCTCCAAACTTCATATAAGCTCAGATTCCGGTGGCTGTTCACTCTGTTCCTCCAAAGATCTGCTAGGTATTTCACCTGGGCATGGGGAGAACTGGACTCTGCTCCCACCTGCCTCGTCACCATCTTCTGTTTTTTATTTTGTTGACAATTTCCTTTGCTTTGCAAAAGTTTTTAGTTTGATGTAGTCCTATTTGTTTATTTTTTGTTTTGTCCTGGCCCTGTTCTTCAACAGTTCTCTCTTATTTACATTATCACCCTAATATTGTATCAATATCAAATCTTGTATTTAATGCCAGCAGTTTTCTGTAAACACCACTTTAGCTATATCCATTTATTACATTATAGATACATTTTCATTCAGTTCTAAACATTTTTATTTTCCTTGTCTTTGACTAGTGACTTACTTAGATTAGTTTAGTTTCCAAAATTTCAAACTTTTTTTTGGATAGCTTTCTCATTAATTTTCAGTTTAATTTTAATATGATCAGAAAACATACTTTGCATGATGTTAGTTTTTCTAAATGTGCTGAGGTTTTACGTGGTGCACAATATGATCTCTGCTGGTCAGTGTTCCATGTTCTTGAAAATGTGTGTTCTGTGGATGTCAGGTTGAGGTTTCTATAAATGCCAGTTCGATAAAGTTGGTTGTTCAGGACCTCTGTATCCTTGATGACTATTTTGTCTACTTGTTTTGTTAGTTATTGAAAAAAGAATGTTGCACTATCCCATATTAATTGTTCAGTTTTGTTATTTCTCCTTTCTATAAGTCTGCAAGTCTATTTCTATAAGTTCTATAAGTCTGTTTCTCCTTTCTGCAGTCTATAAGTTTTTGCTCCAGGTATTTTGAAGCTGTCTTGTAAATATATACACATTTAAGATTTTTATTCATTTTTGGTGAATTGGCCCTTTTGTTCATGTAAGTACCTCAATTCCCTGACAGGTTCACAAAAATAGAATTTGTAGTTTATTTCAATTTTTTTATTGTTAGTGAGAGAGCAACACTTCTTCCAATTATATTCTATAAAAAGCCTACTTTATTGTTATTTATTATATAGTCAATTACAGTTAAACATTTCTTTTAGAAATCTAACCCTAAAAGTCTCAGTTTTTAAAAATTTGGGTATTTGGCAGAGAGACTAAAATTAAGACTTTAGATATCCATTTTGTGTTATCCTCAGAGATACAGTTACTGAGCTCTGATAAGTATCCATGTCCTTAAGTGTAACCCTGATTCCCGACTCTGTTCTTCCCCCGACCAGTTATTGCAATACAAAGTGGTCCTTTACCTAAAAAAGGTCATAACATGATTAACTTAGAAATCAAACTCCCTAGCACATAAGAAACTTCAGGTTATTGAAAACTTATCTGGAACAATGTTACCAGGTGACATCCTAGACAGAACTGGAATCTTAACAGACTCTCTGTCATGTGGGCCTTTCAGCACCAGACCCTACTGACAATGTAGTAGGGGGTAGCACAGGACACAGAACAACAACCAAGTGGCACTTGTCAGATAAGTGTGTAGCATGTTTCCATTACTGACACGATGAAGTGGGATTGTCACAGAGGAACCTGACTATTTTTTTTTTATCACATAAAATGGAAACAATTAGTTTGAAATAGGTTCCCCTTTGGCTTCCCAAGCTGCAGAAGCCTCCTGGGAACTTTTAGACACATTCCTGAGGGAAGCACTTAGTTGCTACAGTTACGGTGTCACCGCCACAGCCATCTATGGTGATGCTAAGAGCCTTTCATTTGGAAATATCAGACCTTTACATTTACAAATGTGGGGTGCGGGAGAGAGGTTATTCAGATGGTCCAAAATTGTGTATCTCACAGTAGCGCTAACAATGTCGCATTTGAATGAGGATGAGTTACTCTCTCCCTAGTGGATCGTTTTTTTACCTGAAAATTTTCATAAAAGGTTAGTTCTAATTGCATGAAGTTATTACTCAGAGGTGTTTTCGTTGACTTTGAACATATCTCTGAACAAACGGAGCTAACAAGCAAAACAGAAACAGACATGGAGAGCAGGCTGAGGGTTTGTGGTGGGTTAGTGATGGGACTGAGCAAAAAAGAGAGAGAATTCATGGACATGGACAACAGTGTGGTGATTGCAGGGGGTGAGGAGTAGTCAGTAGGTGGAGTTGGAAGAAGTTATAAAGTGGATAAATGGTAATGGAAAAAAGAAACAGAGTAAAAACAGAAAAAAATTCTGATTTAAAATTGTGAAGTAAATCTGTTAATCTTTAAAATAGATTAACATGTTTAATCGCAATAATAGAAATAACATTATTTTTTCCTGTTAAAAATTAACATTGTCTACTTTTCAAAGTTCTCCAGATAGCACAAAATTATCATTTGAGGAACACTTTCTTACAGCCACCTGTCTCACTGATGTTGCTTCCTAAGGAACTGACAAGATAATGATTACCAAGAAGCTTTGCAGGAGAAGCAGCTACTTCAAGCAGCCCATGTAGAAAGTGATGTATACTTCTGACTTTCTAGAACATATGTTCACCCCTCTGTGAACACCATCTGTGTAAAATATCACCCGTTTGTTTTATGTTCCAATGCAGACACCTACTTAAACCCAAATAAATAGTTCCCAAAAGATTGAGGTTGCATTTTGTGTAACACGGGGGCTACTCTGCATCACACAGCACATTTAAAATAGAGTGCCCAGAGATGGGAGGAATAGTTTTCAGATGACACTTCTAATAAAAGACACACGAATAGGCTGTTTTAAAGCTATCTTTTGTTATGAATATATTACAATACAAACCTAGAAAAGTTGGAAAATGTAGGTCTCTCTCTTTCTAATCTCCCAATTTTTTATTACTCAGGAAAAAGCTGCTATTAAGATTTTGGAGTGTTTTCTTTCAGGTGTTTCTCTCTAGGCACAGCTAATAGCTTGAAAACTATTCCACATTTGCATTGTCTTTCAAGTACCTATGTTGCTAAAATAAAAATACAGCCATGCCCACTGTTTACCCTGCTCCTCCAGGTTTTTGGTCGTGGAAAATCTCTTATTACATGTTTTCTTACTAGAAAGAGTAAGAAAGATTGTGGAAGCTTGGTAAGACCACTCTTTCCTTCTATTTATTCTAGTTTCCCATCCACCTGCTAATTTTCCCACATTTCCTGAGCTCCTTTTCAGTTTTCCTCTTACATAAGGAATTGGCAATAAAGGACATTAATGTGAACAACATTCGCGCCTCTAGTGTGTCAAGTCCCAACCACAGTGAAGTGTTTCCCTTCAAATCAGAATTCTTGGGATGGAGAATTTTTGTTCCCTTCTAAATTTTATTTTGTTTTTTAAGCAGAGCTTCCTCTCCTTAGTTACTCCTTTTTTGTCCTTCTAGTCCTTGGAATCCCTTGGTTCTCTTTTCCTCACGTATCTCATATATACAAACATTGCTCTGAAATTTTAGAACTCTTCTGTAGCATTATTTAAAACATCATGATTTCCTCTATAAAATAATAACTGCACACAATAAACTAGGATTTCTAGATGAAAGAGCTGGATTTAGGTACAGAGGGTTCCAAATCTTTTGCTTTACTGTAAACTCCAATGTTTTCCTTGAACACTATAGATTTTTTTCTTTCTGTTTCTGTTCTGTTTGTTTGCTTAGTTTGTTTTTATTTTTTAAATTTTAAGTATATTTTATTGATTATGTTATTGCAGTTGTCCCAATTTTTTTCCTCCTCTTTATCCTCCCTCCATCCTACACCTCCCACCCTCCAGCATCCCCCCACCCCTTAGTTCATATCCATGGGTTGTACATATAAGTTCTTTGGCTTGGTTTCTCTATTTCCTATACTATTGTTAACCCCCCTCTGTCTATTTTGTACCAGTTATTCCCTGTACCTTTTCTCCTCCATTCTCCCCCTCCCCACTGATAACCCTCCATGTGATCTCCATTTCTGTGATTCTGTTCCTGTTCTATTGTCTGTTTAGTTTGTTTTTCTTTTTGTTTTTTAGGTTCAATTTTTGATAGTTATGAGTTTGTTGTCACTTCACTATTCGTATTTTTTTATTTTCTTCTATTTCTTAGATAATTTCCTTTAACATTTCATATACTAAGGGCTTGGTAATGATGAACTCCTTTAACTTAACCTTATCTGGGAAGTACTTTATCTGCATTTCCATTCTCAATGATAGCTTTGCAAGATATAGTCATCTTGGATTACACTAGAGTACATAGGTCTTTGCCTTTCATGACTTCAAATACTTCTTTCCAGATCCTTCTAGCCTGCAAGGTTTCTTTTGAGAAATCAGTTGATAGTCCTATGGGAATGCCTTTGTAGGGAACGGTTTTCTTTTCTCTTGCTGCTTTTAAGATTCTCTCTTTATCTTTAATCTTGTGCAATGTAATTATGTTGTACTTTGGTATGTTCCTTCTTGGGTCAAATTTCTTTGGGACTGTCTGAGCTTTCTGGATTTCCTGAAGTCTATTTTCTTCACCAGGTTGGGGAAATTTTCCTTCATTATTTGTTCTAATAATTTTTCAATTCCTTGCTCTTGTTCTTATCCTTCTGGCACCCCTATGATTAAGATGTTGGAGCACTTAAACTTGTCCCAGAGGTTTCTAATCCTCTGCTCATTTTTTTGAATTCTTGTTTCTTAATTCTGTTCTGGTTGGATGTTTATTTCTTCCTTTTGTTCCAGATCATTGATTTGAATCCCAGTTTCCTTTCCTTCTCCGTTGGTTCCCATATATTTTCCTTTATCTCACTTTGTGTAGCCTTCATTTCTTCCTTCATTTTGTGACTAAGCTCAAACAATTCTGTGAGCATCCTAATTACGAGTGTTTTGAACTCTTCATCAGATAGGCTATCAATCATCTCATTGCTTAGTTCTATTTCTTTTGGAGTTTTGATTTGTTCTTTCACTTGGGCCATATTTCTTTGTCTTGGTGCATTTGTTATGTTGTGAGGCAGAGGAGCCTTAGGTATTCACCAGGGCAGGCCAGCCCATGTTCACTTGGTTGTGGTGCTGTCTGTGGGGGAGGGGTCAGAGAGGGAACAATGCCACTCACTGGTTCCACTCTAGTCCCACTTTCCAATGGACTACCCTGTGAGACTGGGAGTTTCTCCTGCCATTGCAACCCTACAGTATTTTACAATGAGAGATTTTGAGTCTTTAGCTTCCTAGTCAGCCAGCCCTGCCTTGCCTGTGTGGTCTGCTGCCTTGCCTTGGGTCCTCTCCACCAGGTTGCCCATCTCCACCTCTCCTACAGATCTGGATGAATGTATCTTTAACTCCTTGGTTGTCAGAGTTCCATGCCGTTTGATTTTTCTGGCAGTTCTGGTTGTTTATTGTTTTTAAATTCATTGTTATCCTTTTTTTGGTTGCAACGAGGAAGATAAGCATTTCTACCTATGCCTCCATCTTGGCTGGAACTCTGAACATTATACTTTTTAACATGGCTCTTAATGAAGATGTATTAGAATGGTAAAGCACTGCACACTATTGAAAAGAATTCAATTTTAGTGCTAAATTACAGCAACAATTTCCTTTGCCTTTGAGGATACACTGGGACCTCACCTATACAATGGTTCACTTCATGACCTTCAAGAAGAAAAAGCCAATTGTGTCACCTTGTAATAAAATGGGACACCAAAGAGACAGCCCTACATCTCCCAGTGAAGGTCTGCAATGACAATAAAATAATGATTTTTAAATGAGAATTTAAAAAAGTTACAGGGACAAAATAGAATAGCAATGGCAGTATTTAGAAGAGCTTGGGGTAAAACTTGTATATTACATTTGAAGAGAAATGCATCTCTCATTTTAAACATGAAATTTTGCAGATAGATGAATCTGTGGAGTAGAAGTGCATGGAGTCTCCCTCAGATCTCCCTTGCTTAATGATTATGTTTAACAAAAGAGGAGACAATTAAAGCCATGTGGTGCTTGTCTGAGATGTTAGCAATGCTTCCAGAACCAATATTGATGGAGAATTGTTTTGTTTAAACACATTTTAAAAGATACCACATTTTACTTTAAAATTCAGAACTTCTAGCAGAAGAATAAGCTATCCCAGTTGTAAAATTGGGACTCTGTTTTTAGGAAATAGCCTTGAGATTTGGTTGTGAATTTGGTTCCCAATTATTGTAGGTTTTTAATATTGTCTGATGCAATAATTTTGCTGCTATTATGGCTGTGTGTGACTTGAGTTCTAACTGCACAAGGGAGTCTTGATTCCCTAGACTATCGTGACAACTGGGGGCTGATTGGTGCTGGATCATTTGAACATGAGGAACCTGAGACCTCTTCCACTGGGGCCAGCATTCCAGGAGGGCAGGACATTCCAGATTTGTGCCAATACAGAAGGATTAGGGGTGTCTGTCAGTCAGTGTTAACAGGTGGCTCAAAGGAAATTTAATAGGAAACTTACTAAATTTAATACAACTTAATATTTGTCTATGAGAGATAGGTTAAAAAAAAGAGAGATAGGTGAAGAAAAGAGAATCAAGAGATTCCAAAGTCTAGAAGGACAAAAAGGGAATAACTAAGGAGAGGAAGTTCTGTTTGTTACCAAGGTGTTGAGAGAACTCACCAGCAAGCAGAGAAAGGGGAGTTAACTGGACGGATGGATCGGACTGTGGGGAGTCATGGCCTCTCTGAGTCCCTGAGGGAAGGCCAGTCTGATGAGCACAGAGACCACTGAGAAGGTGGTGCCTTTTAGAAGATACTGCCCGAAGCAGAGAGAAGAAAGCTCATCCTGGCCTCTCTTCTCCTTCCATACCTGTCTTTCCAGGAACCTCCTAATAGGAAACCAGTTAGGGAGGGAGCTAGAAAATGTAATTTGCAGGCATAAGAACAGGGCAGGGGCAGGAGGGGAAACTGAGGTAAGGGGACCCATGACCACATGGCTGTGTGATACTCACACCCCCATGCCAGACTTGTGACACTGTCTGCCTTTTACCCCCAAGAAGACAGACTTATACAACCAAAGTTCACTGTTTGGCATGAGTTAGGTTGTCTCCAGGAGTGGGAAGTGAAGAGAGGTGCTTCTTCCCCTGGACAGACGGGATGGGGTTCTCTGGGGGTGGCTGGAGGCAGGAGCCTAGACGGTGCCACTGAAGGGGCAGCAGGTGGTGCTGAGCAGGAATGTGAGGGCAGCTGATGCGAGCAGTTCATGCTCAGGGAGGCTCAGCCCCTGGTAGAGTGTCTGTCACAGGCTGGCCTGGGAAAAGCAGCAGCAAGCATCCCCTAAAATCAACAAAAGAGGATGTTGGAAGGGATGTTTTTAACCTGTTTACATAAAATGGCAAAGGATTGTCACTGAGACCAGGGCAATAGAATCCCCAGTGTTAGAACTCACATCCCTGTTGTAAGAACACTCGCTGGTGACCTAAGTGTGTGCGTGATGGGCAGGGTGCTGGGCTCCCACAGTGTCTCGTTCACTCCTCGCAGCCATCAGTGCGGAAGATTTGCGTCTAACTCTCACGTTCTAGACCAGGACAGAAAGTCAGGTCCTGCAGTCACGGGAGGCCAGCTGGACTCTGGAAGTGGCCGCCTGACCTCAGCGGCATCTTACTCGCCTGCTGTGCTCCGCTTTCACTGTGCAACCTTTGTGCTGTGGTTGTATCGTTCCCACCAAGGCAATACTGGCAGTGCTTTCAGTTCTTCCTCCAACAGATAAATTTGGCAGGTTTTCTAGGTCGTTACAGAAAGAAGGTTAAGTTTCTCAAGCAGTTTGCGTTACCCCCAAATGATAGGATAAGATAGGCCTTTCTTAACGGGAAACCCTAGAAAAGGTGTTTTGACCCTAATTCAGTCCGGCCAGGTGCCAACGTCCGGATGTTCCCCGTCCAACTTTCTCAGTGATTTGACTCACTGAAGTGGTGCAGAAGCGGTCAGCAAGAACAGCAGCAAAACCCTACCTATGTAACCAAGCTGATGAAAGTGAGGGAGTTTCTTGCTGAAAAGCACCGCCTGTCCTTTCTCTTCGTCTGAACTCGGAATGCCAGGAGAGAAGCTCTCACTTGTGACAAGATGAGCATTCCTTCCCAGGGAGCCCAGCCCTTGGGACAGAACAGACCCTGAACAGCCATGAGCTCAGCCCCTGCTCATACGAATGAATTTCAGCTTCTGAAGCAAGTCTTTACAGAACATCAGCCGTCAAGTTGCAGCTGGTAGTAGGATGTTTTGGACATGTTGTCCTTGTTGGAGGAGAAAAACAAATAAAGGGTCTTACTGTGCTTCATGTCCAAGGACTATATGAAAAGGGCCTTTAGTTCCTTTCCTTCTGTGTACAGTACAGACCTTGTTTCTCTCAGCCTTGGTTTTTAAAAGCTGACATAAAGGTTGATGAAATGGGATCCAAACACAGGAATCACAAATAAAAAAATGGAAAATTCAGCTCCATGAAAATGAATATTTTTTACTTTATGAATAAACATTTTTAAGAAAATAGAAACCAAACATTGAAATAAAATACTCATGAAACACCTACTTAGTAAAGGGCTGGTACCCAGAATAAGAGCTGTCACAGCTCAACAGTGAGAAAACAAATACCCTAATTTTTGAAAATGGGTAAAAACTTTGAACAGGCTCTTTATATCTTTAGCAAAAGATATAAAGAAAACCCAAACAAAACCAATGTTCAACACCATTTATCCTTAGGGAAATATACATTATAACAACACTGAGATCACACAGCCTAGCAGATGGCTGAGTTAAAAATCCGATGGTCCTAAGAGCTCACAGTAACAGGAAGGCAGGAGTCTTACCGCCGCTTTGGAAAACAGCCTGGCAGTGTATCTTAAAGTCACACACACGCACTGTGACAAGGCAAGGAGCATATTCTGGGGACAGTAGGGCTGTGACTCAAATGGCTCAGGGTGGTGTATGGAAACATCATTGCCACGGAAGAAACTGAAGCGGGTATTGTATCAACAGAGGATCCACACTGTCCTCACGATCAGCTCCTCCTTTTCTGTAGCTCATATCACACTGTTGATGAAGGATGAGGGGAACCACAGTTTCTGATTGAAAGTATTAAACTGGAAAGAGAGGCTATTAACATACCTTCTTGCTATGGCTGCCCTGAATCTTAAGCTGCGTTGACGTTTGACTCACTAGTGAGTCCTTTCGAGCACACTTAGTGTGATGTCACTTTGTCGGGTCCTGTAGGGAAGGAAATAAATGACAACTGGAGACTTACCTGGAATTTATAATAACAACTCACTGCTCCATGCTGACTGTGTTCAGCGGAAGTGCTGAACCCTGTACATCGATCTCTCAAGATTTGCACCTCTCAGAACTTAGCAGGTGAGGTGTCCTGTGAGTTCAGGAACTAAACTGTGATGCCCATTTCCACAGTTTATTAATTAGCTCATGGCATTTGCTACCATTTAATTGACTTTTCACTGGTTTACACCTACTTCATTAACTTTATCAGAGAGTAAACTGCTTGAAAGCAGGATCAGAGGCTAATCCTTTTGCATGCCTCTCCCATGACAGTGGCAAGTAAGGGCTTTTAGTGACGTGCGGCTGAATGAATGTTAGTGGTGTGGGAAGACTACTCTAGTGTTGGAGCCCAAAGAAAGTGCAACACCCTGTTTTGGGGCTAAAGTCACAGCTGCTGTTCTTGTATCAGAGGGTGTGGACTCCTTCAAAGTGGTAGTAAGCGTTAATCCAGGTATGTGTACTGATTCAACTTCATGTAATTTCTGCCCAGTAGGGTCTAAATTTAAAAAATATATAGGTCTTAATTGAGAATCCTGAGCAGAAAATCAAATTAAATTATTAGACTATACATAGGGAATGGTTAACCTCAATATCGTAGGATTGTTCCTACTCATATTGGCACACATATTTCCGTTATTTCAAAACTGAAGGTGAAATTTAGTATGTAAGATACTGAAAAACCAGATTTTCCCAACACAACCACATTGAATGACAGAAAGAAAAACAAAGCAAAACACCCTAAATTGAGGAAATTGGGTTAGAAAAAGCATTTTATAACTATTGGCTTTCAAAATGAAGATTCTTGGTTGCTTTTCAGTTTTTTTAATGTTAGATTTAAATATATACACGGCCAGGCTCAAATGATGCATAAGAAGCATCTGTAATAAAATACAAGGATATTCAAATGAAGCTGTTTTGAAGTGATAGCAGTTGTAGTTTTTCTAGGCATTTTAAGTGGTTTTAAAGTACCAGTGTTTTCTGGCTGCTTAACTCTTTGGCCATTTTATTTTTTTTTTTTAAATGTGTTTTAAAGGCAGAACGGGATGGAAATGTCTGTGGAGGGATGGCTGACTGGGGCAAGGGTAGCAGGAGGAAGGTCCAGGGGTGTCCAACCTTTTGGCAAACCTGGGTCACACTGGAGGAAGAATTGTCTTGGGGCACACCTTACATACAGAAACTAACAAAAGCTGATGAGCAAAAAAGGGTTTTAAATAAAGTTGCGATTTTGTATTGAGCTGCATTCATAGCCATCCTGGGCCACATGTCACCCTTGGGCCGTGGGTTGGACACCCCTGGCACACACCTGCAATCTGCAGTACGATCTGGAGGCTCCTGGGTGAACTCCTGAGTCAATGACCAGAGCTTGTTATAATCATTGAAATACCCTACTGTTCTGCTGTTTCAAAGAATGGTGATCTTGCCTTCTGCTAAGAAGTAGATGAACATTCGGTTACTACTTGGAGCTACATTCGATTATCCCTGAGATGAGATGCACTGAGATTCCAGAAAACTATATAAGATTCCAGGGACCATGCTCTTAAATTCCAAATCAAACATACCATTAGTGATCCTGGGACCTGAATTTTATTGAAGCATTATGAATACCATGGAAAAAATTTATTGTGATAAATATATGGTGATTCATTTCCTGTTATGATTTTCTAAAAGGTGATAATAACTAGGTACAGAAATAAGTTCAAATAAAACATGTTCATCGAAATCTCAGCATATACAAGAGAAATAATCTTGGTTTAAAGTTATAAAAATAGAACAAGTGACATTAAAATAGCAGCCAATTTATCACAATAAAATAGGTTATATCAAGATTTAGTGAAGGTTGATGTCACTACTTACTAAAAAGAGGTCTATTGGCTTAATGAGCTTCATAAAGGTGGTCCCTATAAGGACACACTGTCCCCACGTTGCCAAGCAGCCGGGGCCCATTCATGTGTTCCTTTGATGTAAGACCCAACAATTAATGCTGGAAGGAGCAGGTCTTTATTTACAACATTCTCACCTTGGCGGGGCTTAGAGTACCCATGCTCTGAGCCCAGTTGTTCATGAGACCCAACACTTCCCATGCTCCCCACCAGGCCACCAGCCAAATACCTTAAAAGTTCCCCATGGTCTTATCTGGTTTTAACCCAACTGTATGAACAGTTTTCCAGTCCCTCCGGAAGGTACCAAAGTCATCATCCTCGAACAGCAGCTCTCTTCTTCAGGATATGGGGTACGTGGTCATCAGCCTCCATTTAATTGTCAAAAAAGGCGCAAGTCTCTAGAGTCCAGGTAAAAGCCAGGCACAGCAAAACAGGATCTTACAAGAAAGTCCTTTGCAGCTCCGGAGTCAGCTAGAGCAGGCTCGATCCCAGCAGCAGCATCTCCTTTCTTATTGTTACAGAGCACAGGTCCAAGGGGGTGGGAGGGCAATTATTGGCCCACCCAGGGACACAAAACATCTGTCACAGAACAAACACACACAGGTTCGTTATGTCCGCCGCCTTAGGAACGACGTCTCTCAATGCCAGAGATTTGTGAAAAGGAAATGTTTATTTAATGCTATACAGACTTAAAGTAGTGACCTAACGTCTTCACTAAGATATCAAAGTCCTTTTGGATACCCACAGATGCCCACAGTGCTTCCTTCTCCCCCTGCTCCTAATCCAGGGAACCGTAACTCAGGAAAAGAAGCAAACGTCTGGGATCCAGGCTCCTGACCCTGTCAGCTGTGTCGCCGTCCAGGCAGGATCTCTGTTTAATCCAAAGCTATGTGGCACCTTCTCATGGCCTACTGGCAAGAGTTCTTTCACCCTTCTTCCAAAGTCTCTCCTACTTCCCAGGCCATGCAGCCAAAGGGAGCACCCCAAAGCCGCATGGTCCTCTTCTACCAAAGCTGCGGGGGTCTGCACTCTGACAAAAACCGCATAGCTCTCTCTAGCAAGGCTGCAAGGGGGTCTCCACTCTGCCAAAGCCACGTGGTTCTTCTCTCTGGCCAAAGCCGAGTGGCTCTCCCTTGTGACTGCCGCATCAGGGTTTAAATCCCCACGCCAATCTTCCTCTGCAGCCCCATTTCCCACTCCTCCTACAATTGGCTACACTTGCCAGCACTCCTGTGTCCTTCCAGCTTTACTGAGCTGCCATAGTGAGTCTGGGCAGGTGTGGCCCCCTGGCGTGGAGCCAACCATCTCCAAGCTCTCACACAAGCTCCTTAAACAGGGGGAGTTGCCTTCCATTCCATCTCAGGTGGAAGTCACTCCCTTCTCCCTGGCTCAAAGCAAGGCCACAGCTATCTAACATATCCATGAAACCAGTTAAAGGTTATAGATATGTTAAACGACCATGCCAGAGGTTAGCTGCAAAGCTGTTGCTATGCAAAACTGCTCTCAATGGCCCTGCTCCATGTGTCCCTTCCCCCAACTCACACCTGAGAGGGGAAGGGGTGAGGACATCTTATATGTCTTTCTAATATTTCTTGGACATCCTGAGTTCTGGGCCCCATTCCAAATCCCTATTTTGGGGCCCCCTTCTTGGCTGCACCCTGTTACATTATGAGTTCAGGCCACATGGCCTCCTTCCTCACTTTAAACTGCGTAGCTGCCTGCTCCCTTCTCCCTTTTGGACAGCATGGTAAAAACCCTTTACTACAGACAGCATGCCTCCTCCCTTCCTGCTCCTCCCACATGGCCAGGAGAGTGAATGTCTGCCACGCTGCGTTTAAATTCTCACCCTGAACTTCCTCCTTAACCCATTTCGGACTCATCCTACAATGGACTGACACCCTGCCAGTCCTCAGTACAGTTCACACTTTCAGCTGCCCTCCCCAGTCAGGGCAGGTGTGTCTCTGTGATGCAGAGTGAACTTCCCACCGCTTCTTGCACTGGTGCTATAACTGGGAAACCACCTCCCAGCTCAATGCCTGCTCTGTAAGCTCCCAGGCTAAGTTGCAAGCCAGGATACATTCAGAAAGTCTTGCCCATCTCCCTTGCCTCAAGCAGCTGCCACAGGTTTTTAACATAACTATGAAGATGGCCAAGTTGCCATAGTTATGTAAAATCTCCCAATTGCTGTGCTCAGCTTCTCCCATCCCCCAAGGGTTGGGGACTTCTTTTTTTCTGACCCCTGCTCTATCCCTGTTACGTCTATAAGGAGATGTGGTCCCTATAAGGGGACACAGTACACAGAAGGAAAATACTCTTTGTCTTGTTTCCCGTTTCCCTGTGCAATAATATGCAATACACAATTTTCTGCACAGGTTCCATTGAAAATCACGTATTTTGTGCTAGCCAATGAATATGAAGTAAAAATTTATTTCCAGTTGATGGTTATAATCTGAACTCCCCCCCCCAATCACAGAGAAAATGATTGGAACTATTTTCTATAAAATGTATGAATTTCCATAGATGTCTCTCTTCCATAAATGTAAATGTGTTCCTTGGCAACCATGGATGAACAGTAGTCAGTTACTGACATTGTTGGTTGATGGAAGGAAATAACACCTGCTGTATATACAAAGCAAGATGAACAAGGCTCACTCAGAGAGGGGGATAGTGGCTCATGAATGAGATGGGCTGGGTCCCTCCAGGTGGCCTGAGCTCAGATAATACTTCTGAGCCCAAAGTGTGGACTTTCCACATTGAGTTTTCCTGACAGCCCTGACTGTGATGTCCCCTTACCTTTACCGTCACAGTATCCTCTGTGACTTCAGTTTCCCACCACATCAGGCTCCTAGAGCACAGCCACATGTATCCTAAATGTGTCTGGGTGTTTTAAACCTCCAGATTGCCAGAACTTCTATTTGCCAGTTTTAAAAAAAGAAACAAAATGTCTCAAGTTCAATCAGGGACAGATGACCCATTAAAATGTGTGCCTGTGTCTCTATAGCCCACAAATCCTGTGACATTTGTCCCTCTTGGTCCTCCTGGGGTTTAAAAACCCTGTTCTTTTCACTCTGGTGAAAAGCATCCAACTGAATCATTTAATGTTCAAATGCTGAAATCTCCCATCAGTTTTGCTATCTGTTTTGCCATTTTGTTGGCAGGCTTTCAGCAGAGAGTGTCCTGGCATTACTAACCTAATAACTATGCACATCTCACTGTCTTTATGGATCACAGGACACTGTTAAACAATCATTAAAACGTCTGTTTTGAAGTATAGAATTTCTTCAGAGAACTAGAAGTGGAACTGCCTTTTGACTCAGTAATTCCATTGCTGGGATTATATCCTAAGAACCCTGAAACACCAATCCAAAGAACCTATGCACCCCAATGTTCACAGCAGCACAATCGACAATAGCCAAGTTCTGGAAGCAACCTAAGTGCCCATCAGTAAATGAGTGGATCAAAAAACTGTGGTACATTTACACAATAGAATACTACACAGCAGAAAGAAAGAAGGAGCTCCTACCCTTTGCAACAACATGGATGGAACTGGAGAGCATCATGCTAAGCCAAATAAGCCAGGAGGTGAAAGACAAATACCATATGATCTCACCTTTAACTGGAACCTAATCAACAAAACAAATAAGCAAGCAAAATATAACCAGAGACACTGAAATTAAGAACAAATGGACAGTAACCAGAGGGGATGTGGGAAGGGATAATGGGCGGAAAGGGTGAAGGGTTTCAGGAAGGACACATGGACAAAATCAAGGAGGGTGGTGGAATCAGGGGATGGCTGGGGTAGGAGGGAGTGGTGGGGGGCAAAAAGGCAAACAACTGTATTTGAACAATAATAAAATAAAAAAATAAACAAAAGGTCACACATTAACGATTACTTTAAAATGTGCTAAAATAAATCATCCTTAATAAATAAAAAATGTCTGTTTTGAGGGCTTATTGTTCTTTTTCTGTTAGTGGTGTTTGCACAAAAGTTAGCACACATCTCCCTGGTTTTCTTAGAGCCTTCAATTTGCTAACGTGCCCCAGAGTTTCCTAGAAAGGGCTGTAGTGTCATTCATAAATACTGGACTGTAAATCATTGTCTTTTTTTGACAAGTATTAAAGGGGTGGAACTAGGTCCTATAGGGAAGTTTAGAGCAATTATTTTTTTTTATTTACTGACTTATTTTGTTCTGTTTTATTTTGTTTTTCAACAGGAAGAAAACAGTGAGACGTTACTTTTTAATATATTAAGGCAATTTGTTAGATCCTAAACAGGTTTTCTTGTCAGCGGCAGATAACAGAACATACAGATGTAAGACCTAAGTGGTGTTCCCTTAGAATGAACTAGGTCTTCCCAACCACAAGAAGGAAATGTCCTGGTGGCATGAGCCATGACATCTTCCAGATCTTAGTAGGTATGGACACTCATGTCCTTAGGGCAGGTGCAAGCCAGGTGGGAACCGGAATCTCTCATCCTATTCAGAATTTTGAGGTTGGTCCAGACTGTAAGGAACTTACCACCCACCTGAATTGCTGTGATCCCAGAAGTATCCTCAAGACCTGACTGGGCTGTGGAGTGGAAATCTCCATTCCTGTTTAAGGCCTTAATTCTTCGAGAAAGTTACCATGGCAAGGCCAAACCATCTGAGCATTTGCTCAGTGACCCAGTGCCCTTGTTGGTTTTCACAGGAGGGCGACTGGCCAGCAACCGCTCACATGGAGGCTTCCAGAGCTCCCTATCTCTAATGTGCCCAGGTCACATTTCCTAGCCATTGGCCCATCCTTTTGATTTTGGGGAACTTACTTTGCTGCACCAAGGAAAGGTTTCATGCGGCAGGTAGGTCTTTCAGACTCCATTGTAGGGAAATAACCCTGGAGTGATTTGATGTAGAGCCAAGCGGCTTCTCCATGGGGTGCAGGTCCTCTGGACTCCTGGCTGGTGCAGCTGCTTCAGAACTGGGTCAGGGTGACTTTGCCAAGGGTTCTGACATCCAAAAGGGCTAAAAGTTTGTTTTTTCTATCTCCAAGTTTGCCTTTGTGTTTCCAGCTTTGTCCAGGTTAAATGGAAGGAAATGCCACTTTCCTGTCTGTTGATGGGAGACAGCAACTCTGCAGTCAATTCCTTGCCTGTGACCTCAGGGTATCAATAAGCTTTTTCAGGAAATGAAATACATTTGGAATCCAGATGTGCATCATCTTTAAGTGTGAATGAAAATAAAATAAAAAGAATAGATTAAATATGTTATACCTGTTTAAATCAATGTTTTGAAAATCTGTTCATATATAACATAATATTTTTAAATTTTATTTATTTATTTTAGACACAGGGGAAGGGAGAGAGAAAGACAAGGAGAGAAGCATCAAAGTGTGGCAACCCTCTCATGCCCCCTACTGGAGATCTGGCCCGCAGTACAGGAATGTGCCCTGACTGGGAATCAAACTGGTAGCCCTTTGGTTCAGAGGCTGGTGTTCAAACCACTGAGGTACACCAGCCAGGACCAGAATTTTTAAAAACACATACTTTTATCTAATTTTGTATCATTTTTAAAAGATTGTATTTATTTATTTATTTATTTTTAGAGAGTGGGAAAAAGAGAGGAAGAGAAACACTGATCCAAGCCTCACTGGTCAGGGCTAATTTTGTATCTTTTCTTAAACAGAGTGGTGTAGTTTAATTTGGGGGTTTGAAAGTTTGCTTTTGTATACTTAAAAATTATTCTAGGGTCAGGATAATTATCTAAATACTACTAAATAATACCATCTTATTTGTACTTAGTACTTTTTAGCTTATAAAACATTTTTGCATAATTTATTTCATTACTGAACTCACACATTTAAATATTTTCCTTAAGCTTCTTTTAATACTCAAAATTAAACAAAAAGTTTTATCTACCTGACCAAAGGCCATTATTACCCTTTCAAATAAGATCTTCTCGGTACTTTACATAACATAAAGATTAACTGCTCACTGATTGCAATCTTTTTGGTAACTCTAACTCAAATTACAATAATAATTAGCTTTGTTTATTCCCTTAGTTCACATAGCATACTTCTGAGACAGGCTCCAAGTTTATGGGTTTGTATTAACACATTTATCTCCACAATGTTCCTCAGAATGTAGGCCAGGCAGATTTGACCACTTCCATTTTATGGATGGAAAAACAGCTGTTTTTGGTCAACACTGCCAAGCAGGGATGGGTCCTCCTACAAGCATCTTGTGCTGCCTTCTCTCCTGGTGACTCAGGACGCCCTCGGGGGCTCTGCACCCAGCTGTGCCCATTGTCTAGGCTCCCAGGGCCCTTCGAAGCCCAGGTTAAATCCTGGAGCTGAAGGCAGTTAGTAGTCTCACATGCTGCTTGCTGCCATATGACAACACATTTGTCTTTAGTGACTTCTGTGCCAGAGAGGAAGGCGGTGTCTGAGTAGTGGTAGGACTCCAACTTCAAGGGTCCTCTAAGTCTAGCTCTGACTGATTCCTCAGCTGATTTTCCAGCACTGGAGGATACCATTTGTTTGTTTAACACACACTCATTTTACTGACAGGGGATATATAAAAAAACACTAGCCAAAAATATGTAGCATTCTCTGCCAACCAGAAAGCTGAGGTCTCCAAGTGTGACTGGGCAGGTAGGTGTTTCTCGATTGGCCACACTTTTTTCCCATAGCAGGGGCTTTATTTTTTAGCTCAACTCTCTGGATTATGGAGAAATGTAAGTCAATGAACACTTTAGATACACTTTCATGTCCAGTAGCCTCAGGAGAGTCTCACAATTAGAAAGTTCAATTTCCTTTCTTCATTAAATGTCAGTAAGTACCACAGAGACAGGCGTGTGTAATACTCATGCAAAATATAATCCATTAATAGGCTCAAATGTGAAAAATAGGTCATTTTAGTAATTTCAAATTTGGATGCATCAGTGGCCCAGAATTCCACTTTCTACTACTGAAATCTGTGCCATATTATGAAGGAGGTTGTACTATTAAATGCCATAGGAATAATATATATATTTAAAGATTCCAAAGGTGACAAAAAGTAGCATTGCAAACTGAGGGAAATACATGATTAGTGGATTATTAAGAGATTAAAGTGTAAACTTCCTATTGGATTACTAAAACTTACCTGTCCAACATGTCGTGTGTTTTTGAAGGAGGCCAGTCATTGCCCAGAGGTGGCATTTAGAAAATATTTCTCATTAGACACTTCTGGTTCCTCAAAAGGAGGCCCATCCATGTGTGTAAGACACAGACTAACCTGTCTGCATGGTGCCTACCAACCTTCCTGACTGCTCTAAATATTAGCACTTTTCATTAATTTATCAACCTCAGTCATGCCTCCTGGAAAACTCCATGTCACTCTGCAAGACTCCCCTTAAATGTTACCTTATTTGTTGCAACCTTTCTGCCTCACCTAGCTAAAGCAGAGATCCTATCCTGTATTCCTCTGGATCTCACTCATATCTTGGCTGTAACCCTATTACCTAACATTTACAAAGAATATACTTGGTGCCATGGGATATATTAAATAATTTACATGAATCATCATGTTCAATTCTCACAGACTCCCAGTAAGATAGATATTGTCTCATCATGCCTGGACTTGAACTTGAGAACATTGAGTCTAAGGCACCATAGGTAACAGCAGTAATCAGCTCTTTTGTAGAAGTTTATGTGAGCTCATCCAGTCTCAGGACAACCCTTCCCCTTCCTTGCGCTGTTATCCCCACTCCTATCCTCTGGTTACTATCATTTGCTCTTTATTTCCATGTCTCTGGTTCTATTTTGCTCACTTGTTAGTTTCATTGATTAGGTTCCATTTATAGGTGAGATTATATGGTATTTGTTTTTCACCACCTAGCTTATTTTGCTTAGCGTAATGCTATAAGGCTCCATCCATGCTGTTCCTAATGGTAGGAGTTCCTTCTTTCTTTCAACTGCATAGTATTCCATTGTGTAAATGTACCATAGTTTTGGATCCACTCATTTACTGATGGGCACTTAGGCTATTTACAGCACTTGGCTACTGTAAATTGTGCTGCTATGAACATTGGGGTGCATAGGTTCTTTTGAATCGGTGTTTCAGGAATCTTAGGGAATAATCCCAGCAGTGGAATTCCTGGGTCAAAAGGCAGCTCAATTTTTACAACACAAGTGCCATTTTTAGTTTTTTGAGGAAATTCCACACTATTTTCCACAGTGGCTGCACCAGTCTGCACTCCCACCAACAGTATAATAGGGTTCACCTTTCTCCACAACCTCGCCAGCACTTACTGTTTGTTGATTTGTTTATGATGGCCATTCTGACTGGTGTGAAGTGGTATCTTATTGTGGTTTTAATTTGCATCTCTCTGACGGCTAGTGATGCTGAGCCATCCTTTCATATTTCTCTGGGCCCTCTGTATGTCCTCCTTGGAGAAGTGTTTATTCAAGTCCTTGGCCTATTTTTTAAATTGGGTTGTTTGTCTTCCTGGAGTGAAGTCATGTGAGTTTTTATATATTTTTGGAGATCAAACCCTTGTCCAAGATATCATTGGCAAATATGATTTCCCATATAGTTGTTTCTTTTTTCATTTTAATGCTGTTTTCTTTAGCTGTGCAGAAGTTTCTTATTTTGATGAGATCCCATTTGTTTATTCTTTCCTTTATGTGCCTTGCTCTAGGGAACCTATCAGTGAAAATATTGCTGCATGGAACACCTGAGATTTTCCTGCCTATGTTCTCCTCTAAGATTTTAATAGTGTCAAGACTTATTTTTAAATCTTCTATCCACCTTGAATTTATTTTTATGTGTGGGGTAAGTTGGTGCTCTAGTATCATTTTTTTTTTTTTGCATGTAGCTGTCCAATTCTCCCAAAACCATTTGTTGAAGAGGCTATCTTTGCTACTTTTTATGCTGCTGCCCACTTTGTCAAGTATTAATTGACCATAGAGACTTGGTTTTATTTCTGGGCTCTCTCTTCTGTTCCATTGGTCTGTGTGTCTGTTCTTATGCCAGAACCAGAGTGTTTTAAATACAGTGGCCTTGTAATACAGTTTCATATAAGGTATTGTGATTCTTCCTACTTTGCTCTTCTCAAACAATTTCTCAAAATTGCTGCAGCTATTCAGGGTCATTGTTGGTTCCATATAAATTTTTGAAATGCCTGTTCTATGTTTGTGAAGTATTCCATTGGTACTTTAATAGAGATTGCATTGAATCTATAAAGTGCTTTGGGTAGTATGTACATTTTGATGATGTTAATTCTTCCAATCCATTTACATGGTATATGATTCCATGTATTTGTGTGTTCCTTAATTTTTGTCTTCAGTATTGTGTACCTTAATTTCTATGCTCAGTGTTTCTTAGTACAGGTTTTTACCTCCTTGGTTAGGTTTATTCCTAGGTATTTTGTTTTTATTGTTGCTATAGCAAATGGGATATTTTTGCTGATTTCCATTTGTGATATTTCATTCTTGGTGTACAAAAATGCCTTTGACTTCTACATATTGACTTTGTATCCTGTTGTTTTGCTAAATTCATGTATTAGGTCAAGCAGTTTTTTGGTGGAGTCTCTAGGATTTTCTATGTACACTATCATGTCGTTTGCAAACAATGACAGTTTTACTTCCTCCTTTCCAATGTGAGTGCCTTTTATTTCTTTTTCTTGTCTTATCACTGTGGCTAGAACTTCCAATACTATGTTAAATAGAAGTGGTGAAAGCAGACATTCTTGTCTTGTTCTTGATCTTAAGGGGAAAGCTTTTAGTTTTTGCTCATTGAATATGATGTTGGCTGCAGGTTTCAACAATACATTAAAAAGATCATACACCATTATCAAGTGGGATTCAACCCAGGGATGCAAGGATGATACAATATTTGCAAATCAATAAACCCAATAGAAAAGGAAAGATAAATATCACATTATCCTATCAATAGATGAATAAAAAGCTTTTGATAAGGGAGAGCTCCCATTTATGATAAAACCCACAACAAAGTAGGAGTAGAAGGAGACTATCTGAATATAATAAAGACTATATGAGTGATGGATGGTTTTATCTGTAATATTCTTTTCTGTGAATACCTTTATCTATAATGTTCCTTTACCAAATACCATGGCCAAATGAGTATGTTCAGTATTTATTAAACTTTACTTTTATTTGCTGCAGCTCTTTACCCCACCTGAACTTCCCTCACTTCTCTGCATCTGCTCATTACAACAGCTACCGGTGGTCCAGTCTTGGCTGAATGGCTCTCACACTGACAACTCACACTAAAACAGTCATTCCCCTGTATTTCAACTTTAAATTCATAATCCTTCCTTGCCCACTGTGATCTCAGTTTTGAGGGCTGAGACTAGATATATGTCCATAGCAGTGATAAGTTCCTAAACTTTTAGTTACTTCATGACCTGCACAGAATTCCCTGTACCCTCACTAGGAATCTCCATTATCACCAAATGAGCCAAACTGAAAAATCTAAAACCTGAATATTTTGTACTTTTATTCTTCCAAAGTTATTTTATTTATGTGGCAAAAACAACATATTAATACATAGATACATAAATCTAAACATATAATATAGGTTGAAATTTACTAGCTGGACAAAATACTAACAGTTTTGTTGATAAGATGATAATTTCTTTCACTGAGGTATTATCCTTTACAGCTTGAAATATGTATTTTTCCCCACATACAATACTATCAAGTCTTGAGCTGTACTCAGGTAGTTTGAGGGATTTCTAATACTGGAAACTTATTTATAGAAATACTGAGGAAGAGCTTAGAATAATCAATGTTTTGAATATTTTAGATGAGATAACAGAAACTTAAAGTATTTTTGTGGATTCATTGAAAGAACGTAAGTGGTAATAAAGGTAAGCAGCCATTGATGGGATTAGTGAAGAGGAATGTTCTGTATGACAAAATGGTTAAATAACATAAAAAAACAGTTAGACATGCAGTAATGGGATACATAGGTGGTCTGTACTCTGTGGTCACTCCTAACACATCATGAGCCAATGAAACTTAGTTCACTTTAATTTTCTTTTCTCATTCATATTCTTTAGATGTCTTGGTAATTGAACAAGTTTATTAAACACATGAGTTATCCTTTCTTCCCAGACTCCATGTCTTCAAGAAAATGATAATTTTCAATAGTCAAGTGTTCAATTTTCATCTTTTATTTGCATTTGGTTGCTACATAACTTGGGGCACTTTGGTCTTGCTGGTGTAGATTGAATAGAATGACCATTATCTCCTTTTATGTTAATGTCTCAAATTCTAAATGTATGAAGAAATCACTAGAGCGTTAACAATATAAGTGGATCGTAAGACAAGGTACTCTAACAATTTGCCTCACAGATCACAGGAACATGTCATTAAACTGTTTATTAACAGAATCATAGGCACTGTCCATGTCATCATGATGAGTCTTGAAAACAACTTATGTTTTACAGTGTAAATGATTTTATTATTTATAAAATCAGGGAGCTCTGAGGGTAATGCAGCTTCTCTGTGAGGAAGAATGGATTGTATTTCCAGTTCTGCAAGTAAGATTTGATGGCCTAGAAGTGTTCTCAAAACTTTTTTCTACAGCCTCCCTAGCATACTTCTGGATTCACTTTACACAACAGGACACGCTGGCACACCAGTCCACATGGCACATGAGAATGTCTGTGCAGAGAAAGTCCTGGATTGGTAGGTTGGCTTCGTCATCCACCAGCTATGAAGCCTCAGGAAGGTCACTCAGCCTCTTTCAGCCACTATTTCCTCATCTGCCCAACCTAATGGTTAAGATTTCGCTGGAACCAAATAAAATAGAATCTGCGACAGTTCTTTGGGAATTGTGAACTGTCAAAGAAATATAATCTGGGTGTCCTAAGTTAATATTGCTGCTATAACAAACTACTAGAAACTTAGCAGCTTAAACAGGAAAAGTGCATTATTTTACAGTTCTGTGGGTCAGAAGTCTGACATAAGTCTCACCATGCTAAAATCAGTGCTAAGCTATGGTCCTTCCTTCAGACTGTATCCCATTATCACAATTATTCATGAATTTAATGTCTCTATTTTTTGGTCCTCAAAGTATAAAAGATAATGGAAATTTAAGATTCTATCTTTTTTCCCCACTTAAAGGCATAATACCTAGATGTCCATAACACAGGCATATCCATGAGACATCCTGAAACTTTTAATTATGTGAGTCTGAGAGAAGACACTCTACCACGTCCATCCACATAGCAGTGATGTGGATCCTGGCCCGCAGGATCTGTGTGCTATGGTGGCTATGAACCAATACACATGGACTACAGAAGTCCTGTGGAGAAAAAGGGATGGCATGGCCCCTCTCTAAGTGAGAGAGAGGGGGCCCCAGCCTCTGCCTGGACAGCTTTTTATTGCTTTTCTGGGTACTTATATTGAGGATGGTCCTCATTTGCTATGCACAGGATCCCTGTAGGTGATTATCTTTTACAGATAACAAAAGGAAAGAATGTTGCTAATTGCTTCAAAGAGAAGGATGTTACAGATCAAGGGGAAAAGTGGTTGAACTGGTTACACTCCATACTTGGGAGGTTTAGCTCAGATTTTAGGAAGTTACAGTAAACACTTGCTGCCTCAATTCAGGGTGAGGGAGTTTTAGCAAGAGCAAGCCTCACAGCAGCCTAGGTGCAATGCAGGCCTGATTCCCCACTGGAGAACCTACCCATGGGCGTGGGTCCTGTGTGCCAGAACCTCGCTCCCCACTGGCCTTTTGGAGTAGGGGCTGGGCTACGTACCCACACCACATGAAACGGTTCCCTATACAGCAGATAGAAATTCTGTGCTCTGGAAACTTTATGTAGAAGTCATCTTCTTGAAAAGGAAGCTTATTCCCATCTTCTTGAAAGGGAATGTTTATTCAGACCCACACAAGGGCTCTGCAGACAAGCACCCTGTGTGCAGGACCCCTTTTGCGGGAACGTCTGCGTTTCTGTCGCATGGATGTCTCTAGTGCAGGAACAGTACTGCTTGCCCAGATTGTCCATTAGAAGTTCTGGTTCTCAGCAGTTTTAATTCATGTATAAATCTTCACCTGTGGTAGAAAGAGATGACAGAATTTCACAGTGAGCATGTGAGGAATTACGGAAGAAATTACATCTTAGAGTTGGCAAGGAAGAGGAGAAAAGGACATGTGAATGCCGCAAAATGGATGATTGTCAGAATCAAAGCATGATCAAAAATATTTTTGGTGCCCTGGCTGGTGTAGCTCAGTGGATTGAGCGCGGGCCTGCGAACCAAAAGATCGCGTTTTGATTCTCAGTCAGGGCACATGCCTGGGTTGCAGGACAGTTCCCAGCAGGGGACGCATGAGAGGCAACCACACATTGATGTTTCTCTCCCTCTCTCCTTCCCTTCCCCTCTAAAGATAACTAAATAAAATCTTTCTGTGCATTATTAGGCCCCATCCCTTTTTGAGTGGACAGCAACATTTTTTATCTCGGTAGAAGAAACCCTTTAAGTAAAAGCAGGAGTTTTTGGGTTGCGCTGTTTCCTCAACACTGTGGGAAGAATGTAACGTCATCACATAGGAATCAAAGTGTGCACTGGAAAGAGGAAAATCAGTACATAAAACACACTAAACTTTAAAGAACAAAAAAGTAACAAAGCTGTCAGAGAATGGTATTATGGTTTCTCCTCCACCAAAAATCTGTTTTAGTTTTGTGAAAACATCCCAGGCACAGTTATTCGCTTTTGAAGAGAGAACTAAGCTAAAATAACTCTTTCAATAAATGTAGTTTGGTGAAGTAAGAGGAGAAAAGAGGGAGAAAGAAAAATGAGAGAGATGACAACAGCATGGAATCACCCCAGTCTGATCACTGACTTGGGTGGATGGAGGGCTTTTCAGGCAGCAAATACATTTTCCTTAATTAATGTACAGGAGGCAGAAGAGAAGCCACCTGTGCTCAGAGAAACTCAGATAAAGCAGTAAACTTCAAAAGGCAAGATTTCATTTTTAAAGTATATTTTGTTGATTATGCTATTACAGTTGTCCCATTTTTTTCTCCCCTTTACTCCCCTCCTCCCTGCACTCCCCTCACACCAGCATTCCATCCCCTTAGTTCATGTCCATGGGTCATACGTATAAGTACTTTGGCTTCTCCATTTCCTATACTAATGTTAACCTCCCCCTATTTTGTACCTACAATTTATGCTTATTTCCTGTACCTTTTTGTTGCAGACCGTTCTGCCTGGTTTCAGGAGCTGTAACCCCCACCCCATGGCTGGGCTGAGTGGGAGCCAAGGAGACCGGTTTCATCTGGGTCTGTTCTGTCAAGAGGACCTGAGCCACTAAGGAGACAAAGCTTATCTCCCTGGCAGGAGCGCTGCTTCTGCTTCATCCATAACTGGCCCCCAATGCTTGGTGGGTTAGTCAATCATGGGTAAGATTCCATCAAGACAGGGGTCACCTAAGACAGGCACGATCACGTGGAAGGCCCTCAAGGAAGGACTCGGGGAGCCACCGCAAAGGGGGGTGATGGACCCTCGCCCCCCGGTTATCCTGACATAGCCTGAGTCCTCAATCCGTCTGGGAGAAGTTTCCTTATCTCTTGGCTTCCTGGCTCCGTTCCACTTAGGCCTGAAACATTGACAGAGGGCACTGCAGTTCTGTGCTGGACAGGGTGGGCTCCCAGGGTGATTGGGAATAAGAAAGAATTCGTGAAGTCCTGTGAAACCTGCTTTGCTAAGAATGCTCTCATTTAAACGATAAGGGTCCAAGCAGGAAATGAGTCTGTCTCCCAAAGTTTTGTAGCTGACAGACCCTGACTCAGATTAAGTCCTCAGAGTTCTTTGCATGTTATCTATTGTTCGGTCCTTGCCACCTGACAATGACTGATGAGCTTTACCTGTATTCCTGTGTAAAACAGACCTAATAAAAGCCATTGAGGAAAGGGTTCTTAGTCTTTCTCCTTTGAGAGATCAGCCACCTCTCCTCCCCAAGCAGATCATGTCTTGGTGGTCTGATTCTCATCTCTGCAGGCAGAGCCCCCCACAGTACTGGCTTTTATATGCTGGATTCTTCTAAGTCCTAGCAGATCAGTGTTTGTATGCTCCTTCTAAGTCAGTTTCAGAGGGGTACATTTCCATACTGGGTACCAGCCCAATGGACCAGCCTTGAGGCTTTTCATATGGGTAGCAAGCTAAGAAAAAAAAAGACCTTTACAATGACCTTGATAATTCCGTGAATGGCTCATTAGACAAAGAGACGTCCACAGATAACAAGGAGCACTTCTTCATTCAGCTTTCAGTTGGTTCTTTTTGTGATCCCTAGACATCAAAATGCTCAAATCTTGAGTACCTGGGATTAGAGAAACTGACTTTAAAATATGTTGGGAACATGAGTATGTTACTCTTTACTGGAACTTGTTTTCTTCCACTGGGAGACACACCAAAGTTTTCCTGTCATCACAACACAATCAAATGGGCTGTACCTAATGATACAGCATATCAGAAGTCTCTTTGAGCCGCAGTTTTGCAATGCTTTGGGCTTATCTTCAATTATAATAGAAGCTGTTATTGTAATTACCAGTGAGGACAGGTCCAGCTGCCTGGAGGACACGAGAACACAGAACCCAGTGTGCAAGTGAGGACCAGTAGTAGATAATACTGGCTGCTGACTGCTTTTGCTTGGTCCTCAGTGCAGAGCAGGTGGAGACAGCACCAGAGGAAGATGCTGGCCATGTAAGGAAGGAACAGGGATGGAGTGGTCTTCATGCAAACTCTGTTTACTGAAATGAGCCAGACACTAGCTCCAGATGCATGTATCCAGAACA
Source organism: Anoura caudifer (assembly GCA_004027475.1). NCBI lineage: Eukaryota > Metazoa > Chordata > Mammalia > Chiroptera > Phyllostomidae > Anoura > Anoura caudifer. The sequence goes on along the minus strand of PVKU01005415.1, from coordinate 15,822 downwards.
GTGAGCATGTTGGAGAGACTTCCTGTGCAAACCATCATGGCTTTGTTTTGATGGTGATGCTTGGGTGCCTCTATTTGAGCAAGAAGGTTCTTTGAGTGTTGCCTAATCAAATTCCACTGCACTGCAGGAATCTCAGGTAATAACCTTGTTAAATTATTATTCAGCCTCTGAAAAACTCTGGGGAAGGGAAATCTATGTGATAACCTAGTCTTTTTCAGAAAAGATTTTATTTTCATGTGAAGAATCACATACAGGACAGTTAACAGCTGTATGAAGGTGACTGAGTCTTCCATCAAAGGTGCTTGGTATGTTATTTTTCATATGAGGCTCACACAGTGTGATTCATAATCTAAGTGTTGTTGATACTTATTGTCATCATTATTAAACAGATAATGGAATTATGGAAGTACTCAGCATATAATGAGGCCACAGTAACTGTTCTGTGGTTGTAGGAATAGATCCTCTTTGCCTGAAACAGTGGCAGCTTCACATGTGCTGGGGGCTTGTTGGGTGAGAACAAGGATTTGTGGACCATAGACCCACTCCACCCTGTTTAAGCTGACATGGATGTATTAACAGGCACAAATAACACAGAATCATGGGTAGCCTGAAGGGACAGAGTCTAGCCAAGCTTCCAGGTACACTCCAACCCCACCGCATGGTGCACTGATCCCCAAGCTGCTGCCTCCATGGAGATCAGACAGTTTGGGACTGGAGGCCCTGCTGTGCACTCTGTGGCCAGGCTCCACCAGGAGGATGCCCTACGCTGGTCCCTCTTCTCACATAACTGAGTGTTAAATCAAAATTTTCCGTGAAATACTACTTCACACTGGTGAGAATGGCCATCATAATAAACACAGCAACAAACAACAAGTGCTAGGGAGTCTATAGAGAGAAGGGAACCCTACTCCATTGTTGGTGGGAATGCAGACTGGTTCAGCTGCTGTGGAAAACAGTATGGAATTTCCTCAGACAACTAAAAATGGAACTGCCTTTTGACTGGCAATTCTGCTGCTGAGACGATACTCTAAGAATCCTGAAAAACCAATTCAAAAGAACCTGTGCACCCCAATGTTCATAGCAGCACAATTTACAGTAGCCAAGTGCTGGAAGAAACCTAGATGTCCATCAGTAAGTAATTAGGTCAAAAAACTATGGTACATTTACACAATGGAATTCTATGCAGCAGAAAGAAAGATAGAAGGAGCTCCAACCCTTTGCTACAGCATGGATGGAACTGGAGAGCATTATGCTAAGTGAAATGTTTGCTAATATTTTTAAGTTATTTTCTTAGCAGTTGGACTGCTAAGAAAATATTTTAAGCTAAAATAATATAGTTGGATTAATGTCAACTTAATTTGATATTGTATGAAAGTTTTGTCCAATATAATTCACTTACCCCCCTTCATTTGTGTTATAATTTTCATATAAATGTTTTAATATTGTTGCTTTATGAACTTGCCTTTTAAATTGTATAGGGAAGAAAAGAATTACATGCAAAAATTAATTTCTCCTGTCTTCTATAGTTGCTCTTTAGTAACCTTCACCAGAGTTCTTTATCATTTAGGTGGATTAGTGGGTGGGGAATTGCCAAGTGACCCCACCTCCACCTGTCTGTGTGATTGTGGAAACCTTTGATATTCAATTGAAAGGCTCTTTGTAATTCTGTCCATTAAATGCTCTGGGACTGTAAGTCCTGTATTAATTTGTTTTGTAATTAACATCAATTTTTGCTTACATAAATTTTGATGTTCTGTTGTTAAGAGCCTACAAGTTCAAGGTTATTTTGTTTTTATGGTGAATGTTTATTTTCAAAACATGTAATGGCTCTCTTCATCTCTTATAATGCCTATGGTTAGTTATATCATTTTCTTTTCTTTTTTAAGTATTTCATTGTTTATGTATTATAGTGGTTCCACTTTTCCCCCTTTGGCTCCCTACACCCAGCCCACCTCCTACTTCCATAGTTAGTCCCCTCACTATTGTTCCTGTCCATGGATCATGCATGCATGACTAATATCTTCACCTTCTTTCAGCCAGTCCCCACCTCCCCTCTCCCCTCTTACAGCTGTCAGTCTCTTCCATGATCCCATACCACTGGTTCTATTTTGCTCATTGGTTTATCTTGTTCATTAGATTTCTCTTATAAATGAGATCATACGGTATTTGTCTTTCACAGACTGGCTTAGCGTAATAGTTTCCAGTTCCATCCATGCTGTCGCAAAAGTTAGGAATTCCTTCTTTCTGTTGCTTATTATTCCATTGTATAGATATATATACCACAGTTTTTTAATCCACTCATCTACTGATGGGCACTTAGGCTGTTTCCATATCTTGTCTATTGTAAATAGCACTGCTATGAATATAAGGGTGCATAAATTCTTTTTTATTGTTTATTTTTTATTATTTATTATTTATTTTAATTTATTTTAATTGTTCACATACAGTTTTCCACCTTTTACTCCCATCCCAGCTTACCCTCCCAGCCCTCCCCACTTCCCTCTCACCTCCACCCTCCCCTTGTTTTTGTCCATGTGTCCTTTATAAGTATAAAGGGCACTTTATACTTGTTCCTGCAAACCCTTCCCCTTTTCCCCTGAAATTCCCTCCCCTCTCCCCTCTGGTCACTGTCACCCTGCTCTCAATTTCAGTGTCATTGGTTATATTTTGCTTGTTCATTTGTTTTGTTCATTAGGTTCCTGTTAAAGGTGAGATCACATGGTATTTGTCTTTCACCACTTGACTTATTTCACTTAGCATAATGCTCTCCAGTTCCACCCATGCTGTCACAAAGGGTAGGAGCTCCTTCTTTCTTTCTGCTGCATAGAATTCCATTGTGTAAATGTACTATAGTTTTTTGACCCGTTCATTTACTGATACGCACTTAGGGTGCATAAATTCTTTTGAGTTAATGTTTCAAGACTCTTTGGGTATATTCCTTCCCAGCAGTGAGATCACTGGGTCTAAAAGCTGTCCAATTTTTGGTTTTTTGAGAAAATTCCATAATGTTTTCCCCAGTGGCTGCACCAGTCTTCATTTCCACAAACAGCACACTAGGATTCCCTTTTGTCCACATCCTCACCAGCACTTGTAGTTTGTTGATTTATTAATGATAGCCATTTTAGCAGGTGTGAGGTGGTATCTCATTGTAGTTTAAATGTGCATCTCTCTTATGGTTGATGATGTTGAACATTTTTCATATGTCTATGGGTCATCTGTATGTTCTCCTTGGAAAAGTGTCTATTCAGGTCTTTTTCTCATCTTTAATTGTATTGTTTGCTTTCCTGGTGTTGAGTCATATGAGTTTTTAAATTTATTTCAGAGATCAAACCATTGTCTGATGTAACATTGGCAAACATGTTCTCCCACACAGTTGGTTCCCTTTTCATTTTGATGATGGTTTCTTTAGCTCTTCAGAAGGTTTTTAATTTGATGTAGTCCCATTTGTTTATTTTCTGCCTTTATTCCCCTTGCCCTAGTAGATGATATATCAGCAAAAATATTGTTATATGAGTTATCTGAAATTTTGCTATCTATATTTTCCTCTAGGATTTTTACAGTATCACAACTTATATTTAAACCTTTATCCAATTTGAGTTTTTTCTGGTGTATGGTGTAAGATGGTGGCCTAGTTTCAAGTTTGCGTGGGCCATTCCTGTTCTCTGAACATTTATTGAAGAAACTGTCTCTACTCCATAATATGCTCTTATATCCTTTGCCAGTACCAGACTCTTTTGATTACATTGGTCTTATAGCACAGTTTGATAGCAGGTATTGTGATCCCTCTTACTATTTTTTTTTTCTTTCTCAAGATTGCTGAGGCTATTTGGAGTCTTTTTTATTTCATATAAATTTTTGGAATATTTGTTCTAGATCTGTGAAATATGCCATTGGTATCTATCTTCATTAGATAGGCCTGTAATGCTATGAATTTCCCTCTCAGGACTGCTTTCACTATGTCCCATAGGTATTGGGTTGCTGCGTGTTCATTTTCATTTGTTTCCAGGTATTTTTTTTTATTTCTTCCTTGATCTCATTGTTAACCCATTCATTATTTAATAACATGTTATTTAGCCTCCACATATTTGAATGTTTTTGAGTTGGTTTTTTTCCCCACAGTTGATTGCTAGTTTCAAGCCATTGTGATCTGAGAAAATGTTTGAAATGATTAAATTTTCTTGAATTTGTTAAGGGTTACACACATGAAAGCAGTACTGAAAGGGAAGTTCATAGCATTACAGGCCTACCTAAAGAAGATAGAAAATATCAAATAAACAACCTAAACTTACACCTAAAAGAACAAGAAAAACAACAACAAACAAAGCCCAGAGTGAGTAGAAGGGAGAAAATAATCAAGATCAGAACAGAAATAAATGATGGAGAGGCTAAAAAACAGTTCAAAAGATTAATGAATCCAGGAGCTAGTTCTTTGAAGGATAAACAAAATCAACAAATCTTTAACAGACTCATTAAGAAAAAAATAGAGAAGACCCAAATAAATGCAATCAGAAATGAAAGAGAAGTAACAACAGATACCACAAAAATATGAAGGATTATAAGAAGTTCCTATGACACTTATATGCCAAGAAATTGGACAGCATGGATGAATGGATGCATTTTTAAAAACATGTAATTTTCCAAAACTGAATCAGGATGAAGCAGAAAAACTGAATAGACTGATAATAACAAAGGAAATCAAAACAGTAATAAAAAAACTCCTAGTGCACAAAAACCCTGGACCAGATGGCTTCACAGGAGAATGTTATCAATCATTCAAAGAAGAAATAACACCTATTCTTCTCAAACAATTCCAAAAAATTCAAGAAGAGGGAAGACTTCCAAACTTTTTTTATGAGGCCAGTATTAGCCTGATTGCAAAACCAGGTAAATACACAACAAAGAATGAAAATTACAGGTCAGTATCTCTGATGAACATAAATGCTAAAATTCTCAACAAAATACTAGCAAACCAGAGCCAATAATATGTTAAATAGGTCATACACCATGATCATGGGATTTATTCCAGGGATGAAAGGATGGTACAATATCTGCAAATCAATAAATGTTGTTCATCACATAAAGAAATGAAAGACAAAAATTACATAATCATATCAATGGATGAAGAATTAACATTTGACAAAATCTAGCACCCATTTGTGATAAAAACCTCAACTTAATAAAAGCTGTATATGAAAAGCTTCATTCCAACATCATACTCAATGGGCAAAAACTAAAAGTGTTTCCGTTAAGATCAGGAACAAGACACAGGTGTCCGCTTTCACTATTGTATTTCAACACAGTACTAGAAGCTCACAGGGATCAAACAAGAAGAAGAAACAAGAGACATCCAATTTGGAAAAGGGAATTAAAACTGTGATTATTTGCAGAGAACATGATAGTGTGTACACAGAAGACTCTATAGGCTCCACCAAAAAACTACTCTACCTAATGTATGAATTTGGCAAAGTAGCACAATACAACATCAATATTCAGAAATCAATGGCATTTTTATACACCAAAAAGGAACTGTCAGAAAGAGAAGCTAAGAAAATAATCTCATTTACTATTGTAACAATAAATTAAGTATCCAGGAATAAATTTATCCTAGAGATAAAAAATACCTGTACTCAGAAAACTATAGGACACTGAAAAAAGAAACTGAAGAAGATACAAATAAGTGGAAGCATATACCATGCTCATGGAATGAAGAATTAATGTCATTAAAATGTCCATATTACCCAAAGCAATCTATAGATTCAATGCAATTCCCATTAGTTATATCATTTTCTATTAACTTGCTTTTATGCTGTCATTTGTTGTATATGTATTACTAGAGTGGGCTTAATTTTTTTAAATCTTAAGTCTTTCTTTTAACTGCTGATCCTAAGAGTTATTCATATGTTTGGATTTATTTTGGCATGTTCTTTTGTGGTTAATCATTAGGTTTTTTACTTTCTTATCCTTTCTTGCTTTCCATTGAATAGAACAAGTTTTTATGACTCTCTCTCGCTTTATATTAGTTTGGAAGTCACGTGATCTATTTCTATTTTTTTACTATTTACCCTTAAAAATGTAACGTGAATATAAGAGACTTAACAATGTCTGAAATTAATTAGAAGCCTCATCCTCCTCAGAAGTAATACAAGGACCTTAGGATTCTTTACCTCTGATCACCCACCTCTACATATTTAAATCATTTTCAATATTTTGATTCTAATTTATATCTACTCTACCACATTAGTAATCCCTTTTCTTCATTTTGAGTGATCCTTATTTAGATTGATCTGGGGATGTCCTAGTTTGCTGCTACTTTTCAGCATTGCCTCTAGAATCCCTTCTTCTGAATTCACTTTCTTCCCTTTGAGATACATCATTTAGGTGATTCGTTAGTGGAAAATCCTCTCAATGTTTGTTTAAAAAATACCTTTATTTCTTTCTCATTTTTGAGTGATGGTATAGCTGAGCTTATCATCCTAAATTGAAATTTATTATCTCTAAATACTAGAGGAAATTACTATATTGTCTTGTGGTTTCTCTTATTGCTGTTGAAAAGTCTGCTCCAATTATAAATGCTTCTGTGTAATTTGTTTCTTATTTAATTTTCTTTTAAGACTTCCCTTTTCTTTTGATGTTCTAAAGTTTCTCTATGGTATCACTTGATTTGGATATTTCTGAAAACTTTTTTGCTTGGGGCTTCTATTACTGTTCACTTATGAGTTTCCTCAAATGTGGAAAATTTAGAGTTATTATATCTTTAAATAATATTGTTCTCTTCTTCTAGAATAAATGTTATATAAATATTGCACTTTTTTGTTCTCTTATTTGTTAATGTGGCTGATTTCCTCCAAACCATCTTTCAGTATACTTATTGTCAATATGCTGTTTAAACAATTATTGGGTCTTAAAATTTAACTACAGTCTTTCCTTTTAAAGTCTTACTTGTTTTCATTTCCTAAGATTTTAATTTTTCTTATTTCTTTAATCATTGTAAACTAATTTGATATTTTCTTTGTAGTTATCATGCTATTATTTCAAGTTCCTAGGTGCTGTATCTCCCATTGGTTTTATTTTCTGATTTTTGACTTATGATTGCTTGTTTCTTGTATGTTTTGTGAATTTTGATTGTGGTCTTGTGTTCATTGGTAGTTGTTTTTGATACGGGAAATATTCATGTCTTGAATATGAGTATTCCTGCTGAGTGATTTTGTGTTTTCTTATGATTGTCACCCATAAGTGACAATCTTGGGCGGAAGTCCCCATCATTACTTTTTCAAATAGGTTTTCTATCCCTTGGTCTTCTAGTTCTGGTATCTCTATTATACAGATATTATTGCATTTCATATTGTCTTGCATTTCTCTTAATCCCTCTTTATTCTCTCTGAGCCTCTTTTCTTTTACTTGCTCTTTCTGGGTGTTTTTTTCTACTTTGTCCTCCAACTTGCTGATCTAATCTTCTGCTTCATCGATCCTGCTTTTGATTCCTTCTACTGTGTTCTTCAGCTCAGAAATTGTATTCTTCATTTCCTCTTGGCCCTTGTTGATAGTTTCTATTTCCTTTTTCATGTTGATATAGTTTGCAGTGAGTTCATTGTAGCTTCCCTGTAGTTTCTGGTAGCTCATTGTGAGCTCTTTGAATTTCCTGATAACCATTGCTTTGAACTCACTATCTGATAGTTGAGTTGCCTCTATTTCATTTAGCATTCTTTCTGAGGCTTCTTCCTTTCCTGTCATTTGGGGGTTGTTTCTTTGTCTTCCCATTGTTTGTGAGACTCTTCTTGTTAGCCTCAGCTTCTTAAATTGATCTGTTCTGGCTCCCTCGGTTTATGGTGTGAACTTCTGCGGTAGAATACCTGAGAGATTCAGTGGTGCAGTCTCCTTGATCTCCCAAGCTTACTGGTCTTGGGTTTAAGTTTGTCTTTGGGTTTTGATTGTTGTTTAGTCTTTCTTTGGTGGGCCCTTCCATCCAGCTGATTAACTGAGGGTCACTCTGTCCACCACCTCTTGTATTTTGTTCTGCTGGTGAGGGCAGGTTGTATTGAAGCTGGTTCTTCTGTGGGTACAAGGTTTTGAGGATTCTCTCTTGCTCTTGTTCAGTTGTTTGTACTGGGTAGTTTCTCCACTCTTTAGTTGTATTTCCAGCTAGTTCCTGGATTGAGATTTGTGTGGTTTCCAGTCCCTCCTTCACCTTCTTCTGTTGTTATGTGTTGGTGGTTCCTTTGTTGTTGGGTTTCCTCTTCTAGTGGGTGTCCTGGTATTCACTGCTTCCACCTACTTTTTGTGATCAGTTGGAGGGGGAAAGCAAAATGGATTAAGACAGCAAGAGAGTATTCTATGATATTTACAGTAGCAGCTGGTGGAGAAGAGATAGTTGATCCATTGACTATGTATAGTGTTAACCATGATCTTCCACCCAACTAGCCAGTTTTTGGAAGGATGGAAAAAAAATTGGACTTTTGTTGGGGAGGGAAGGATTGTGAGTTGGATCTAGAAGGCAGTGAGGTTGTGGGAGGTCAGATTCTGAGGTAAGGTCGGAGTAAAGGATAGTAAATATGTATAGTGTGTGAGAGAATAGAGTTAACCCACTATAGTAATAGAGTTCAGGAAACCTTGAAGTGGGCTAAGATGTGGGAGGGGTGTTGTGAAGTATTTACAATTGTATGGAACAGCTATTATTTACGATAATAATGCAGCAACCATCATATGACAGAATCTATGAGATCTAGATAACAAGAATAGGGAGTATAGGACCTTGAGTAGTGGTCTAATGGAACACAAGTGAAGTGAAGGACAGTAAATTAGCAATACACTATGAAAGAGAGAACAGGGGAAACCTGTCAAACAATACAATATAACCAGCCAAGCAAAGCAGACTATACAGAAAGAAGAGGAGTACAAAAATACTATTAAAATAAAAGATGTAAGAATAATGGGAAAAATAATAATACAAATATGCAATAACTTGCAGGTTCTCTGTAATAGCAAAGTGAAATTTGTCTCACTGTCTCAGCTGTTGGGATGCCCCCTCTTTGGGTCCATCTCTAGTCTTTTCACAGTTCCAGGTTTTTTGTCTCACTTTTGGGAATTTAAAATAAAAGCAAAGAAGGAAGATGATATGAAATTGGAAAGAAAGGAAGAAGAAAACAAGAAAGAAGGAAAGATAGGAAAAAGGAATGTCAAGATAAAAAATAATTAAAATTGAAAAATAAAAAATACTTAAAAAACAACAACAGCAAAAAAAAACAAAAACAAAAAAAACACACACACACACACAAAAAACAAAAAACCCAAGAGCCTCTTGTTTGTTTCAAACCGGCCAAACTGGTTTTTTTGGTCTTGCTGGCTACAGCAGGATGAAGGGCAACTGGTATGGCTTTTCTGGGTCCCACAGCCTTAGGTGTGGGACAGGGTTACCACTGTAGCCTGGAGCGCAGGTGTACTCTCCAGGCTGCCTTGGTCCCACCTGTTTGGAAGTGCACCCTTCCTTCCCAGTGCTGTGGGGGTGTGCAGGGCCTTCCGCTCAACCTCGGGATCACTGCATGGCTGGGTGGGGACCTAGCTGGAATGGCTGCTACAAGAGAATTCCTAAAACAGTGTCTCTCTCTTCACTTTTTCTCTTTGAGAAATTCCTGCTACTCAATCCTGCCACTCTGTACAATGGCCTGGTCTCTGGCACAGCCCAATTCTCCAGCCAGACTGGTGACTATTGGAGTCAGAGCCTGTCACTGAATTACTCCCAAATCTCCCCAACCAGCGTCCACAGACTCTGTGGGTGCTCTCAGTCTCTGTGGGCTTGCCACTTAGCCCTTACTCCTCTCTCTGAGACTTCAAGCAGCCAGGCCTTTCCCGGTGCTGCTCAAACCTTGTTTGGCAGGAGAGGGAGCAGTTGACCTGGGTCTCTCCCAAGGACCCTGTGGCAGACCCGGTGGGTGCCGGCCCAGGGCTACAGCTGCCCTAATCCCTGCACCAGCCTCTGGGACCTTACTATCCTGGGGCGGTCTCCTTACTATCTGGTTTTTCTGTGTCCACTACAATTTTTGGTCTCTTATTTTCATATATGCTGGGGTACTGTTGGCTGTTTGCTCTGTTCCTCCATAGATTGGCTAGATTTTTCTCCCATATGTAAGGGGAAGTGGAATCCACTCCCTCCTACCATGCCACCATCTTCCTCTCCAGAGTCTCATTTTATTAAGTCACATGGCCACACACATTGTATTGTTTGGTCTTCATATTAATCCTTTGAAGCAGGAAATCTCCTATTTCATAGGTGGAAATGACTTCTTCAGCTCTTACACATGACACATTTTTATAGTCCCATAAATTGGAAAGCTGGAATTATAGGGACTCTTAGTAATTAATCTGTCTGCCTATTTTATAGATGAGAAAAATCAAAGCCCAGAGAATTTAAATGATATGGCTATGTCACAGACTTTCCATTCATTTTTGTTTAATTACCTATTTTACTTCTTGCACAAAGCTTCTGAGCTTCCAAACATAAAACAGAGTTGGCAGCAGAACCTGATTTTCTGGATCTTTGCCTGGAGTTCTTAGCCCATGAGACCCGTGTCCCTGGCCCCGCCCACCCTCATTGTCTGGAAGTCCGTCTTGCAGGGCACAAAATGCCATCCTTATATTAGTGACTTTTTCCTCCAATGTAAACCCAGTCACCCCATTTCTGAACCTCATTCAATTATTTTAGCACATTTTCTGTGATTTTGCTCCGTCTTTCTCTAAAGACTGTACATACATCTAAGTCCCCCTAAAATTAGGCTGGGGAGTCACAGACTGTTGTTCTGTTCTGATGTCATAGTCTGGCTGCTGATGGACCTCTGACCTTCATGTCTTAGTTTTCTGCAAACAGTGGTTGGAAGCTCCATCTACTCCAACCTGTGGCCATAGCCTTCCCTGTCACTGGCTTGCTCTTTTAGGGAGAGTGGTCCTTCTGTATGAGTCACATGATGCCTCAGCTATTGCTGGGATAAAAGCAACCTGCATTCTCAGGGCTGAACACATTGTTGGGTACATGTCACACACTTGATAAATCTGTCACAATCAAATAATAAATATAAAATAATAGTTTCGACCTTGCAGAACCTCAGTGCATTGAATGCACATGCCCCTCAGAGTGGCCATGGTCACAGAGGTGACTCTCAGGGAGTTGTGGAGGAGGCAGAGGGAACTTTGAGGACTTACTGTCTGCTGTCTGGTTTACCCGCACATTTCACTGGGGATGGCGTTGCTTGTTTTAGATGACACACGCTCAGCACAGTCACTGGTGTATTCTAGGCACATCAAAAGCCATGGACAGAGGCCTGGCTGTCCTCCCACAGTGACGGGGACAGCTCGTAAGTAAAAGAAGAGAAAACTTCTCTGCCAACTTTAATGTTTTGGAATTAGAGGGAATTGTCTTACACCAGTCAGATCACAGGCTGCAGTTTTGTGCTACGACACTTAAGCTTTGCTGGCCTGCGTGAGAAGAGAGAGCAGATGTTTCCCTTAGAGGGGACGTTGGACAGACACACAAACAGATACTGGAGTGACAACACAGAGGAGCAAAGTGTGTGTCCCTCCGCCTGCAAACAGCCCTAAAAGTGTTCCCAGGGTTCTGAAATACCTCTAGACCCTCACATGTTCTTGGAAGAATTTGTGAGTTTGTGCCTGAGAAAACAGCTGTTCCCACAACTTGTGAGCCAACCAAGAGAATAAACGTGCCTGGTTGCATTGCCTTAGGTGACGTCCCTGCTGAACACTCTCCCATTTTAACTTTATCCTATTGAATGACACCTGGGGGCCTGTAAGCATTGTAGAGCCAAACGTGATAGATTGCAGCCAACTTCACAGACTGACTAAAGGACAGGTGTTACCTGCTCTGTATGACATAATACACCTAATGAGATTCTCCAAAAGTCCTTTAACACCCTCATTGATAACCTGTCTCTCCTGATCCTCTCAAGGTACAGGGGGATGGTCTGACAGTTAAAGATGGAGTTAGTTTGTTTTTTTAAATCCGAAACAAATATGTTATGTTTTTTAGTGATCTGTGCCTATTTGTTTCTGTCGGACACATTGCCCTCATCTGTGAATCCTGTCCTAACTCATGGGACTGTGCTACCTCTAATGCCTCTGTTATATCCATACACGTATTTGTGTACGAATGTCATAATAACCAAAAAACTGAACAGTCCTAATGCTGATCAGCTGCTGAGGGGACACACAGCAACGTGTCCATGCAATGGAGCAAGTTGTGTTTCAGCAGTGACGGGGAACTAAATCCTCAGACACATGCTGTGTGACAGATGCCACACACTGAAGTCTATAGGTTTTATCATTTCATTTATATGGAATATCAAGAAAAGGCAAAGGTATAAAAACAGAGAGTGAATTCGTGGTGGCCTGAGGCTGGGGGTGGGGGCAGAGGTGATTCTCGGGCGGGGGCGGGGTGGTGGCACAAGGGACTGTGATAATGTGGCAAACTCAGAAATTGCACTAAGAATCATTGAATTACACTCTGAAGATGGGTGGACTTACGTAAGTGAATTATATTTCAATAAAGCTGTTTTAAATATTGTATTTTGAAAACCAGCTCCAATGATGCTTCTCTAGAAAGTTGTGTCTCACTTCTGTTCATCTCTCTTCTGGCTAAAACCCTTCCCTCCAGGCAGGGGCTATCCTCACTGCATTTCACATGTACTTTTATGCACTATAATAACGTGCATCGCTGCGTATTTACACATCTAGACCACAAGAGCACTTTGCACAAGACCAGCCCAAGCATACAACTGTAAACACAGTACATATTTTTCAGTGTTTTAGTTCTTAGCCAAAGAACTAAACACCATGCTCTAATTATAAGCCACAATGAATTTAGTATAATTTAAAGAGGATTTTTTAAACAAAAAAATCCCTTTTAACAAAATTCAGTTATTCATCTGCAGCTTTCAGAAGGGCACCAGGGTCAAAGGAGTCTTAGCTCCTTGCTCCATGAAAGTACCCACACCTTAGGCCCAGGCCATCGAGGTTTCCCAAGCACATCCTCATGTAATGTCCCGGACAATGTTTGCTGGATGGACCTGGTCAAGAGTCAAAGAAAGCAAAAATGCCAGTCATTAAATCTGTGAATAAATGAATGGTATTTTTTTGCTCTTGCAAATGTAACCTACTATTTAAAACAAGATTTTTAAGTTATGAAGATGCAGTATATGTACAAGATTTGGAAACAGAATCTTACTTTATAGGCACAAGAAGACATCAGTGGATCGATCCAGGCACATTGAATTAAGTCCAATTATCACCATTGGTATTGTTAAGCCATTGAAGTAATTTTCATCAGTGCCCTTTTATGTATATTACAGCACATAAAAAACAGTAAGAAATACTGGTTTCCATGGTGCCCTAATTAGACAAAAAAAAAATCAGTTTGGATTCATCAACTGGGAAGGAAGCTTTATTTGGATTAACTATTGATGAATGGCCCACCAGTGCTTCTAACACTACAGTGACAAGATTTGTCTTAAATAAATTCAAAGGCAATTTATTTATGGTAGCTCTAAGTTATTAATTGTATTAGAAAAAAGATTTCAGAGTGGGGCTTTTCTTTTGGGGATAATTTTCTTAACTGTCCCCTGAAATATTGACTGTACCCTGAAAATTTTAGTTACATGATTACCCTTTAAAAATGATTTTTGTCTCTTTTTGCTTTAAAAAAATTATATAGGAATTGCTAGAAATCTAAGTGAAGAAAATAGAGAATAAGCCAAATCTCTTGGGAAAACAGGGGAATAGGAGCAGGATGAGATAATAAGCCAAAGAATCTATGTTAATCTATAGTTTTGAGTATGTGTGTAGAGACAGCCCAAGCCTAATTAAGGGCCATGTTTACGAATACCAGCAGTACAGAGCCCAACTGGCACTGTTATTATTATTTAAAATACTGCAAAAGGCCTTACCAGATAGCTGAATTGTTTAGAGCATCATCTCAATATGCCAAGGCTGTAGGTTTGATCCCCAGTCAGAGCACATGCAAGAATCAACCAGTGAGTGCATAAATAAGTCAAAGAGCAAACTGATATCTCTCTGTATCTCTCTCAAGTCAATAAAAAACATAAAACATTATTGCAACAAACAGGAATTCTTTGTTCCAATTTAGTGCCTTTTTTTCTTTTTTAGTTTCACTTTTTTTTCATTGTTTTTAGAGAGAGAGAAGCATGGATTGGTTGCTTCCCATATGCTCCCAGACAAGGGATGGAACCCACAACCTAGGTATATGCCCTGACTGAGAATCAAACACACAGCCTTTCAGTTACAAGACACACTCCAACCAACTGAGTAACACTGGTTAGGGTTGCTTCACTCTTAAGTTCAGAGAATAGCTCGTGAAGGTGAACATATTTACAGAAAATGTGCCCAATTCTATTTAACATTATCATGCTCTAGAGAAAATAATTGGGCCCCAGAAAGATTAAACCAACGGCAGGTATGGAATAAATTTGGCATCTGTCTGAAGCTAATTTCAGAATACAGCCACAGGTCCCACACTGGGCACATCCAGTGACTTCAGAGTGACCAAAGCAAGCCACCTCATTTCTGGAATTTATTGAAGGTCTAGATAATTTTTACCTTACTTGATTTTTCAGAAGAGTAGTCGGTAGTGAACAAATTTAAAGATCTTAAATAAGGACAGCAAAGATAAATCTTCAAATGATAAAAATCATGAAATAAACCTTGAAAAATATCCAGTACAGTAATCCCAATGTAACCTCCAATCATCTGCTCCAACATATATTATATTTTCATAAAATCATTTCAGACATTTACCTTAAAATGTCTGAGGATCTGTTAAGAAATGGCAAATTCATTTGCTATGCTACTATGCTCACTCTTCCCTTTCTCGGTGTTTATTGGAGTTACTGACAAGATGTATAATCTTTGAGAAAAACTTGACATATATATGACCTACATCTGATACTTTGGATGAAGTAATGAGGCCAGACACATCAAGAGAAAGAACCCAGGAAGAAATTTAGCTTTGTTAGATCCATGTTTCTCAGGAGAACAGCATGCGGTAGGCTGCTAGAGAAACACTTGGTTCATCAGGAGGCTGCAAGACGAGCAGGTTTAGAACAAGCTGGTTTGGGTTATTTCAACGGGCTCCAGGGCACAGAGGATGCCCCTGGTTGTCTGGTCTTTGCACTGTTAGGTGTGTAGTTCAGGCATAAATTGGCAGATGTAGGCTGACCCATGTGGGAGGGGTCTGGGAGTGTGTCCTCAATCGGCTGCTCCAAGAGAAGGATTTGTGCAACAGCCGACATAGTGCAGGAAGCTGCTATAGTCAGGAAGGCTGTCTCCTAACAATGACCAGGATTCATGACTCTCCCAGTGGAGGAAAAATTTCTCCACTGGGAGAGTCTCCTGCAGCCACATAGAAGGTATGCTGGTGTTCACCCAAAACCCTGCTGCAAATTAGTAGAAATGCATGAGGCAGAGCACAGAATGTCAACTATGATTCTCAGAAATACTATTTGTATCAGAAGTACAATTTTTACAGCTTACAGGCAAAAGCAAACATTGTTAATGAGTCATTTGGTAGCAAGTTTCTACTGAATCTAACCATTGCAACTAGAATAACCGAGAATAATCAACAGGTGATGTGTGGAAGCTCAGTGTGTGAGAAGAGCTGCTGCAGCCTGGGTTGTTGGGGAAGGTCCCTGGGGCCAAGTGGTGGTGGGGGAGAATGGGTCAATGAACAGCCCAGGCCCAGCAGCAAATCTGACCCCATTGCCCCTGCTAAGGGTTTACCTTTAGGGAGGGAGGAGGTCAAGAAAAATT